>JBAMYA010042145.1:0-14763 GCA_037176975.1 Arrhamphus sclerolepis
AAAACAAGAGCAATTTCCATGCCTTTTTAAACCTGCAATTCATTGAATTAAATACAAACATTTGTTTAGACTCAAAAGTACAATTTTTAAATTAATCAGTTTTAATCTTTATCAGTTAACGATCTTAGGACAGCAACGTGCTGTTAACTCATCAGAAACACACATCAGCCGCTAAAGCGTCTGTCAACACATTCTTATTTCAGTGGTTCGACAATAAATGGAAACATTCAGATAAATGCAAATGATACAAAGTAGCGGTAATATGCAGACAGGAAATGTTTGTGTTAGGAAATGTTCACGTGTTGCCTGGCAACAGCCTCGTCTTCCAGTTGTGGAACTACTTGTGTTTGTGGAACTAAATGAATGATTAAATAAGCAAACAAATCATAATCCCGTGTTGCTTATGACTGTTAACTAATAAAATGTGCTCCTAGAACTTTTGTATAACAGCAATATCACACTGGAGGTGGCGCTGCTGAGCTGAATATCAGCACTGGTGTGATTATCTGCAGCCTCGTGTCTACGACCGAATCACACCAGTGCTGATATTCAGCTCAACAGCACAACTTCCAATGTGATGTTGCTTAAATATCAGCGCAAAGCTGCTTCTCAGCTTTCAGAATCTGTTGGAATTACGTCAGTAGCGCAAACAGTTGAAGAGTTACAGTAATGTGAAAAATGCACGTCTTCCTGCTGTTGGCAACATCTCCGGTGTAGAAATAATTCAGCCTCACTAGCTTGGAAGCTCGAAAATGCAGCCTCAGCAGAGTAGTCGAACATAGATCCACTGAGCTTTCAACACAGAGCATATCGTCAGAAGACAAGTTGATAAAATAAATCAAAAATTCTGTATTGTTCGATACATGTGCATAACAAACCGAGAGCTCTGTATCGAATGCTTCAATACAGATACATGGATTGTTGCACCCCAATTTATATATATGTATATGTGTGTGGGTGTGTGTGTGTGTGTGCGCGTGTGTGTGTGTCTCAGACTGGTAGCCAGCAGAGGGCGCTGAAATGCACATCAGAAAATTAAGATTTAACCTAGATTAATAAATGCCAATATGCCATTAAAAATATGTAAACATTTTTTAATTTAAAAAGAATTTGTAAGAAAAAAAATGTTTAATTCAGATTTCATGATTATCATCTGACTTTTAAAAAATCATAAAATTAAAAAATAAACATTTTTTTAAGAAAAAAAAATGAAGCCATTCTGAGATTTAACAAAAACAAAATCACACACTTTTGAGAAATAAAGGTTTAAAACCACAAGTTTACAAATTCAGCAATTTATAATAAAAAGAAAAAGAAGATCTGTATTAACTTTTTTTTTCAGGAATAGAAAATACGTGGGCGTGTCTGAGGGGGTGTGTTCTATCCAGAACTGATGTTTATTTATATTTATGATACTATTTTTATTTAGTTTTTTCAAAAATCTAACTTTTTTGTGTCTGCATATTAATTACTGCCATCATCTGGCAAAACCCCCCAGTGTTTGGTGTATATGCAGTTTTCTTTTCTTTTTTTTTTGTTTGTTTTTTTGTGCTAATGTGAGGGTGGGCGTGTCCTTCACCAGCCAGTTTATTCTAACTTCTTTATTAACATCTGAAATCCTGGTTCCATCAGAAGGCTAAAGATCACCAGTAGTGGGACATTTAAGGACAGGGATGGTTAAAGAGACATAGCAGTGAAGGTGGGGTCTGCAGAATTTTTATTTTATTTAACCAGGAATGTCCCAAGATTTGAGGTTTTAGTAAATTCTAGGATTAATGATGGAAGATTGAGATTAGGTGTTTTGTTTAATTTAGCCTGTACGGTAGTCTTAACCTGAACATATTCTAGAAATTGCTTTTTTTCCAATGCCATACTTCCTCATGAGGTGAGCAAATGTGACCATAGAATTGTTTTCATAGATGTGGTTCAGATGGGTTATACCCTTGGTGATCCATGACATAAAACTTAGGGGTTTCCGGTTTATTTGGAAATCAGGATTATTCCAAATAGGCGTCTGCTTGCTCGGTGAGACGATGGTATTAGTTATCTGGTGAAAATCCCACCAGGCTGTCAAAGTTGTAGCTATGATTGGTTTTTGAAGCAGGGATGGCGAGTAAGGGAGCGACTTATAAAAGGCAGATCAGAGATGCTAATTTCTTTGCAAAATGATTGTTCCAAGTCTATTCAAGAAGAGTCGCATTGTTTAGGATTTATAAATATATTGAATTTTGTTTGTGAGAAAGTAATAAGAGAAGTTCGAAGCTTCCAGACCACCTTTGGATTTAGGTTTTTGTAGTGTGGATAATTTAATTCCAGCCTTCTTGTTTTTCCAGTAACATTGGGAAACCATAGAATCTAAAGATTTAAACCACAAGATCAGAGGTTTAATTGGGATCATTGAGAAAAGATAATTTATCATGGGAAGAATGGTCATTTTGACTGTAGCAATTCTCCCCATTAGGTTTATTGGTAAATTTATCCAACGTTTAAGGTTTCCTTCTACTGGGTTGAAATTATGACCAACTAATTCTGATAAACTGGGAGAAATATTTAGTCCTAAATGCTTAATATTGCCTGTTTTAAATGAAAGAAGTGCTGTTTGGTCAGCCGCATTCACATATAGCCACATATATTTGTTTTCGGTAAAGTCAAACGTTAGAAGGCGGGGCTTTTTAAACGGACAAGTACACTCATGGATGTTCTACAAACATTAAAAATGATAGATGAACACTAAAACTCAGAACAGTTTGTTCGTACAGCTTTTATTTCTGTTTTAGATCAACTCCTAACAGTCACAACCAGAGAACTAGTTTCATTAGCTACCATGGCAACCACTGGAATCATTTCAATAATAACAACAATAATAATAATAATACTGGGGATACATATATATAAAGAATAGAAACATTTCTAAATGCTTTCAACATATACAAATAAATCTGAAAAAGTTTCAGACAAACTCGTTCCATCTCTCTGATCCAAGCTCCTCTTTCAGTCATGTGACTGGAGGAGTCCTCTGATTGGCAGCTGTCATTCTGCTCCAGTTCTGTCTGCCCCTCGGTGGTGAAAACTGCCAACGCTAATGACTTCACGCAGCAACGAGATGAAAAAGATCACGAAACAGATCAGAACCACAAAGTCATCAATAAACTTGATGAAATCTGGAGAAAAAAGAAACAACTGAACGATCAACTTCTCCATTTGTCCGATTGTTAGCATGCCAACGTCGTACAATGATTACTTCTAAAAAAAAAAAAAAAAGAAAAGCAAATCGACTTTAGCGAAGCGAATCCTGCTTAAGCGCTAAAAAAGAAACGGCAAGATAAAATGTTTGTAGAGCATTAACCCGACTAGCTAGCTCCAGGTGACCACGAGACATTGCTGTTAAATGTATTAAATATGTAGACTGGCAAGGTTTGACCACAAGGTGGAAGAAAAGCGACGAGCACCAACCATCCCCGATCTGACAATCTTTGTGTTGAAATTTGGATCTTTTACTGCAGAAATATGGAGCCAAGTAGCTATTTAGAGAGACAAAGTAGCTACATAGCTATGTAGCTACTTTGTCTCTATTTAGCTATGTACCTGGCTACATAGCTAAATAGAGACAAAGTAGCTACATAGCTATGTAGCTAGATAGCGTTTCATATGTTCACTGAACTTGAGTTTCTGAGCTTCAGAATGAGTTAAATTATTCATCAACAGCTTTTTTTTTTTTTTTCAGCAATAAAAAATGTATGTTGTTACAAAGTTTTAGATTTTAGGTTATTTAAGAACAAAAAGTGTCAAAATTCAGAATTTGGCGGTAAAAGTTTGATTTTATGTAAAAAAAATTGATATTTTAGAATCAAAGATTGTTCTGACTTTTAAAATCACGATTGTAATGTGAAAAAGTCACATTTGTTCAGAAATGTCAAATTTTATGTCAAAAGCTGTTTTATTACAGCTTAAAAACGTTCTAAATTTACTAGGTTTTTCGAAAAATTCACGATTGTAGGGCATTAACAAAAGGACAAAAAGTGTCAAAAAATACAAATTTCACAATTTTACAACAAAAAGTTGTAATTTTAATTTGTAAAACCGCAATTTTGTGATAAAACGACAAAAAGGTCTGGTTTTTGGAGGAAAAAGTCCCCGTGGTTCCTGTTGTCTCTGTGGTCCCCGGGTACCACGGGGTCCTGGAACCTGAAGGTCCTCAGAGGAGGATGACAGTTCTGATGGTCCACTGAGTCCATTTGCAACGTTGAAATCAGATCAGTTTGAAAATAAAATTTAATCTATTCTGTCTTCAGGAAGAGAATTCCACTTAAAAATAAAATGGAATAAAATAAAGGAAGTAAAATTAGCCAGGGACCTGTTCTGTCTGTGCACCATCAGGCTCCACATTCCTGAGATGTTCTTGCGATCCAGACGAGTTTAGATAACTATCAGAACCAAAGCAGTGCAGCTTTGCAGGACTGGAACCAGCTGGTCCAGTTCCAAGCGGGTCCAGGACCAGATCCAGGAGCTAGTCCTTAATCAGTGAGCAGCTTCACCAGAACAAACCATCAGACCAGGGTTAGGTTTCAGACTTCTTTGTCTTCAAGGAGCATACTAAAAGTCGTAGTCCCATCCAGAGGTGTCGTCTGGCGGCGGTTCGTCAGCGTCTTCAGGGAAACTGTCGAAGTTCCTGGTGTCCACTGGAGACGAGACCTGGACACAAGAGAGACACATCAAAGTCCATCAAGACCAACATTTCTAAGGTTCCTGCCCTGAAACACTCAACTACACCTGAACAAACCTGGAAACCAGAAACATCTGGACAGATGTAGGTCTGAAAAATGCCACATCTGGATTAATTTTCTGGAAACCAGAAACATCTGGGGAGATGTAGGTCTGGAAACCAGTCACATCTGGATTAATGTTCTGGAAACCAGAAACATCTGGGGAGATGTTGGTCTGGAAACCGGTCACATCTGGATTAATGTTCTTGAAACATCTGGACAGATGTGCATGTCTTCCAGGACGCATAGCCAGCTCTGAGTTTTATGGGCATTTTACTCTAAAAATCATAAATTTGGTTAAATTGCAACTTCCAAACTGAACGTTGTAACTTTTGTCATCAAAAAGCCATTTTGGAGAAACTGCAGGTGTTGAGAAAGATATTGGGAAATGAAAGTTTTACAATTCGTTTATTCCTAAAATTACAAATTTTCTGTGTAGAATTTCACATATTTGTTTTAAAATCCTTTTTATTGCAAATTTCAACATAGTGTAACTTTGTGTTATAAAAACAAATGTATAATATAATATAGGTTATTTTTTTTCAAAGAAAATGACATCTTTAAGGTAGAAACTTGTTTGTATAACTTTATGGCCTGAAATTGTCATGGTTCTGCTAAGTGACCTGGCCTCTGCCCATATTTGGATTTCCTACCTGAGCAGCTCTTCCTGCCGGCCAATCATCACCTGTTCTGCTTCAGCTCTCTCTCTCTGCCAGACTGTACTGGTTTCTCACTGCAGATACCGCTCTCCAGCTGCTCCTGTGAGTGACAGTCTGGACCGGACCACAACTGGACCGGTTCTCTGAGCTGGTTCTGACTCTCTGGATCTGACCCTGGCCTGCTCTTCCTGGACCTGTCTCCTGCCTCACCCTCAACGGTACCTGTACCTAGCGCCTTTTGTTGGATTGTTTTTTGGACTAACCCCGACCAGAACCTCTTCCTGAGTGGCCAGCTGTTCCTGGAACTATAATAGATAAATATTTTATGTACCACTCACGCCTGCTCAGCTGTTATTTTGCTCATTCTGTACAAACCTTAAAACAAATGTTCACAGAAATTGACTAAATGGTGACTTTTTTCACGAAAATGATCTGATTTTGTTGTAAAACTGCAGAAGAACTTTTAAAGTTTAAAGAATATATGTATAGTATAAAGAATAATATGGCCGACTAAAAATATGGAGTTTTTGGGGGTTCCATGGCGTATCGGCTAGAGACCTGGACTGGCAACCAGAGAGTTGCCGGCTCAATTCCCGGCCGGTACCAATGATGTGGGCCGGGGAAGAGCCTGAACAAGCACCTCCCACATCCACGGATGAGGTGCCCCTGAGCAAGGCACCCGTCTGCTCCCCGGCACCGCACCATGGCAGCCCACCACCCTGGGTCCAGCAGCCCAGATGGGTCAAACGCGCAGAAGGACTTTCTCCACAGGGATAAATACAAGTATATCAAAAGAGGTAGTAAAAGAAGTAAAATACTTTAAAAAAAATTTTAAAAAAGTAACTTTGTTGTGAAATCGCCGCTATCTCAAAGTCTCCATATTTTGGCGCCAGTCTGCTGAAGAAGTCAGAGGGGATGGAGCCTGAGTAGCTGCTGTGTTAGCATGCAGCAGGCGGCCTCACCTGAGGTATGATGGGCGGAGTCAGAGTTCCTTTCTTCAGCCCCTCCCAGTTGAAGCCTTCGAACCACCTGAACACAGAAACACAGTTTCAGCTGGAGTTCTCGCCGTTTCCGGGGAACCAGTGATCCGCTTGCTCACTTGTGCTTCTGGATGTCCCTGACGCCGCTCTTCTGGTTTCCGAGCCGCTCCGACGGGTTCTCCCTGGAGGTGCATACGAAGGTGGTGAACCGGCGATCTCAAAGGCGTTTGGCAACGCAGCACGCTCGACTCACCTGCAGAGCTTCTTGATGAGGTTGGCGGCGTTCTTGCCGATCTTCTTGGGGAACTCAATCATGTCGATGCCTCTCAGGACAGCGCTGTAGGTCGTCATCGGATCCGGACCCGAGAACGGGGGACTGGGGACCCAGGGTGGATGGGGGGTGGTCACAATCACACAAAGCTCACGATTTTACGAGAAAATGTTCCTGATGTTCATCAAAAGCCTTATATTGTAAATTTTGCTGTTTTTATTTTTATTTTATTATTTTTTTTATATATATATATTATTTTTTTTCATTCTCTGCATTTGACCCGTCTGGGCTGCCGCGGTGGTGGGGGTTTCAGGTGCCTTGCTCAGGGGCACCTCATCCATGGATGTGGACGATTAAAGTTGTAATTTAAGTTTTAAAAAAATTACAAAATTGATTTCAAAAGAATTTAGGAAAAAAAATCCTTTTTTTGATTTTTAGAATAGAATTTGATTTTTGGACAAAATAAATTATGATTTCACGACAACTTTTGGTTCAAAACAAAAGATTTCAATTTGAAAAAAAAATGGGACAAACAGTTTGGACTTTTGTTAGATCTGAGATTTTATGACTAAACTTTTCCACAACGTACAACATAAAAAAAGCTTGGTTTAAAAAAAAAAAATAGTAATTTCAAATTAAAAAAATAAACTACTGAATAAAAATCTGACAACACAGTTGGTTGAGGAAACAACGGTAACCATGGTGATGATGCTGGACCTCACCAGCGCCCTCACCTGCCCGTCAGCAGCTCGTACATCAGGATCCCCAAAGACCAGTAGTCCGCTGACACGTCGTGGCCCTTGTTGAGGATGATCTCCGGAGCCACGTACTCTGGCGTCCCGCAGAACGTCCACGTCTTTTTACAGAAGCCGATCTTTTTAGCAAAACCAAAGTCCACCTGGAAGAAGAGACGGGTTGAGACGATTCTGGGTCAAAGGAGAAAGTCCGATGATCAGAGACACAACAGACGTACACGTGGAGATCAGCATTACCATGGAGACAGTTGTACACACTGAATCCACACTGGGACCTGGTTCCAAGTCTGGAACCAGGTCCCAGTGTGGATTCTCGTGAACGTCTTGATCCCTCTTGGTTCCACAAAGTAAACTTTCTCACCAGATATTACTTTTAGTTTCTCCAGTTTGGCAGCGTACCAGTTTGGCAGCGTACCAGTTTGGCAGCGTACCAGTTTGGCATATCCGCGGTGGTCCAGGATCAAGTTCTCGGGTTTCAGGTCTCGGTAGATGATGCCTTTGGCCTGCAGGTAGGAGAAGGCCTCCAGGACGCAGCCCATGTAGAACCTGGAGGTGGAGTCGTCAAACGAACCCCTGAAACAGTCAGAACACATTAATTAGCACTAATTAATGCAAATAAACATTTACATATTAATGAAAATTATAAAACATTTATTTAAAATTCCTGAAATAAAATACAAATCCCTTTATTTACATTTCAGATATATACTTTTACAATAAAACTTCTACAACATTAGTTTTTGAACAATATTTTATTCAGTATTTATTGATATTAAATTAAAATTTAATTTGAAGTTCAGAGTGTTCACGTTGCTGTCCTCCTCCAGTGGCGTCAGGTCTGCGATCTTCTTCGGTGGTGTCCTGTGGACGTACCTGTCTCTCAGGATGGTCCACAGCTCTCCGCCCAGACCCGCCTCCATCAGCATGTACAGGTACTTTCTGTCTTTAAACGTCCGGTACAACCTGAACACGAACAGCTCACAGTTAGTCTGCTCCTGGCACCGCAGGCTTTTATTTTGTAGGGATTATTCCTGCAACGGAGACTTTTATTTTGTAGGGATTATTCCTGCACCGGAGGCTTTTATTGCGGAGGTCCAGACCTGACGATGAAGTTGCAGTGAGCCTCCATCATGATCATCTTCTCAGAGCGAATGTGTTCTTGCTGTCTGGTCTCCAGGATGTGACGCTTCTTCAGGATCTTCATGGCAAACGTTCTGGCCTCTTCACTCTTCAGCTGCACCTGCAGAAACACATGTTGTCATGGTTACGGGGCTTTGCCAGATTACATTTTTATTCAGTTTTCTGTCAAAATAAAACATTGATAATCAGAAATTTATTTTGTAAAATGTCAAATCAGTTTTTGTTTTTTTTTTTTGAAAATTTGCATTTTCATAGTGAACGATTTCTGTAAATCGACTAATTTAGTCTGAAATTCAAATGTTTTATCAATAAACTGAGGTTATGCATTCCTTGGTCTGGTTCCTGATTCTGGTTCCTGAATCTGTGTGATGACACAGACCCATCACTGACACATCTCAGCACGCACCTGCACACACCTACACTCCCACACACCTGCATACCTGCACACATCTGCACAAACATGCATACCTGCACACACCTGCAGACACCCACACACACCTACACTCCCACACACCTGCATACCTGCACACATCTGCACAAACATGCATAACTGCACACACCTGCAGACACCCACACACACCTACACTCCCACACACCTGCATACCTGCACACATCCAAACACACCTGCATACCTGCACACATCCAAACACACCTGCATACCTGCACACATCTGCACAAACATGCATACCTGCACACACCTGCAGACACCCATGCACACCTGCATACCTGCACACATCCAAACACACCTGCATACCTGCACACATCCACACACACACCTACACTCCCACACACACCTGCATCCCTGCACACACCCATGGGCACCTGTACACACACACCCCTGCATACCTGCGCACACCCACCTGCATACCTGCACACACTTGCAGACACCCACACACCCATGCACACCTGCACACACCCACACACACCTGCAGACACCCACACACCCATGCATACCTGCACCTGCACACACCCACACACACACCTGCATACCTGCACACACCCATGCATACCTGCACCTGCACACACCCACACACACCTGCATAACCATAGTCTGATGCGCTCTGTCAGCTGAATATCATCTACCTGTTTTCTTTTAATTTTTCTGTTTGGTTAAATATCTATTAAAGAAATGTTGCAACCTTTGGGTAGAATGAAGGTTAATTCAATTAATGAGAAATAAATGAAAATAATAGAATGTAGCCTAACAACTGTCAAAGGGATATATTGGTTATCTGCAATATCGTCCAATGAGAGGGGCTCATGGTGTTTAACAGCAGAGAGACGGATGTACATGGATGATAAAGTTACAACCACTAAGAGCAACTGCTGACAAATGTTTTCTTCTCTGAGTTGATGGAGAACTCGTTTTTGATAGCTACAGTCTTCTTTTGTTTGTTTGTTGTGTTTATTTATTTATGTACTTTTGTAAATAGTGTAAATCTTATGTTTGACAGTATTTGGACTGGTTAGCTTTTCGGTATTTCCCACTCTGGGAGGCTGACAATAAACCACAACAAAAATCTAAGTACGCGGGGAAAGGACCCGAGACAGTAAAATTTTAGAAGAATTCATCTTTTTATGTCAAAGTTGCAAAATTTGTTAATTTTAAGACATAAAGACATAAGTTAATGTTAAAAAGTCCCAATTTTATTAAATCTGTCTATAAATCTTTACAATGTAAATTGTAAATCAGAAAACCAGAAATTCTTTGCGAAATTCAATTTATAGAAGAAATATCTTGATTTGATGAAAAAAAAACAAACATATAAACCCCAAACAACTTGTGATCTATTTTATCACAGAAACTCGCTGTTTACATTAAAGTCTAAAATGTTTAAGTTAATTTGTGATGTAAAGTAAAAAAGTTGAACTTCTGAAGTTTTGTTAATTGCTTTTTTGGCAAAATGTTATGACAAAATCGTGTGATTGTCAGCCATAAAGTAATCATTGTGGAAGTTAGAATTTTTACAGTTTTATTACAAAAGTTCTCAACTTGAGGACAGAAAATTGAAATGATGAACATTAAAGTCGTAAAGTCGGAATTTGAAATTAAAGAAGCAATTTTACAAAATTTCTGACTTAAAAGAAAAATATCTTGATTTAATCAATGTAAAAGTAGCAATTATGTTAAATTTTGGAGTTTGGCGCCATCTCACCTGGACGTCTGGAAGAAGATGGCGGCGGGCATCTCCTGGGGGCCTGTCCAATTGGCTTCTGGACAATCCCATTGGTCAGGAGGCAGCGCTTGTCTCGGCCCACCTCCTCCGCAGAGATCCGACATTTAGCAAACTGCAAACATGTTAGCGTGCTAGCATCAAGCTAAACTGTTTGCATGTTAGCATGTGTTAGCATGTGTTTGTTTTTACCTCGAAGAACTGAAGACGGTGGGAAAGAAACGGAGAGAAACGGTAAAATGGAGGGAGGAAAGGAACGACCTCCACTAAAGGACCCTCCCACTGAAACCAGGAACAGAGGAAAAGGTCAGAACCAAGACAAGGACCAGAGTCAGAATTTGGCCCTGATTAGAAATGTGGTCCTGATTCTATATGTGGTCCCTGATTCTAAACGTGGAGCCTGATTCTGTATGTGGACTGATTTTTAAATGTGGCCCCTTCTAAATGTGACCCTGATTCTAAACGTGGTTCTGATTCTAAATGTGGGCCTGATCCTAAATGCAGGACCCTGATTCTAAATGTGGGACCCTTTTTCAAAATGTGGGACCCCGATTCCAAATGTGGGGCCCTGATTTCATAACACTAAGAGCGAAGATCTGAAGCTGCTCCTGACGTTATTCAAACACGTTTCTATTTTTTCAAAGTGTTAAAAGCTTGAAGCTTTTTTAAACGTGAGTCTTCAGTTTTTTCTTTCTTTGTTCAACACGCACTCGTTCACAGCTCAGTCTGGTAAGACCTGAAAACCTGTTTATGCAGAGAGAATGAAAGCAGAGCTCCCAGAGATAACGAACGCAGCGCTGATAATTAGCAGATGATTATTCACTCAGCCCTCTGGGAGCATTAAAGTTTCATTTCATCTCCGTCTGCAGAGGAACTGAAGACGCCTTGGATCACAAAGAAGAACCAAGAAGGGAGAAAGAAGATGCTTGAAAGCGCTATTTTGATAAACAGACTCAAAGCAGCAACTCTGAGCAGAAGAAGAGTCCAACTGCTGAACTGAACTGCAGAGAACATCTGCTTAACCGAACTGCTGAGAACATCTGCTGAACTGACCAACGGAGAACATCTGCTGAATTGACCTGCAGAGAACATCTGCTGAATTGACCAACAGAGAACATCTGCTGAATTGACCTGCAGAGAACATCTGCTGAACTGACCCGCTGAGAACATCTGCTGAATTGACCTGCAGAGAACATCTGCGGAACTGACCTGCTGAGAACATCTGCTGAACTGACCAACGGAGAACATCTGCTGAATTGACCTGCAGAGAACATCTGCTGAACTGACCAACAGAGAACATCTGCTGAATTGACCTGCAGAGAACATCTGCTGAACTGACCTGCAGAGAACATCTGAGAACTGACCTAAAAAAAAAGAAGTCTGCAATTTTATAGAAAAAAAACCATTTCTTGTGTTTTTCCTTTCTCTAAAACAACAAAATCACGATCTTATAATTGAAACTTGATAGATGAACGACCAATCAGAGAGAGGAGGCAGAGCCCCAAAACAGGTCCAGCAACACTGGCTCGGCTTGGACCTGAGATCACCAGGACCCGAAACCAACTGGACTGGTGACCCCCAGGACCTGTGACCACCAGGACTTGAGACCACCAGGACCTGAAACCAACTGGATCTGAGACCACCAGGACCAGGTCTGAGGGTCAGTTTACCTGCAGCAGGTGAGCTGGTTCAGTTATCCAAACAGCTGGAGGGTATAAGACTAGAGGAGGTGTGGCCTGGTACGCTGATGCCGACCAGCTGTCCAACCACAGCCAGCGGGGTGCAGGGTCTCTGCTGATGGACAGCCAGGGCGCACTGGTTATCATGGCAACGGGCTGACCTTTAAACCTGGAGATGGGCAGAATCATGATGACATTACCATCTGACGAGACAAAAAGAGGATAAATGATGGTGACCGGGTCACGTGGACCCCCCCCCCAGTCACATGATGTCGATGTGTTTTTTTGTTTTGTTTTTTTTTTAAATCAGAGATGAAATGGTTCATAATTTCCTGTTTCTGCTCCAGGATATCAATGCTGAACTGATTAAGTTAATTAATATTTAACACAAAAACACTGAAATAAATCTACTTTTAGAAACAAAACGCTCAGAAAAATGCGGTTAAAGATTAAGAGTGTTTCATGGTATTAAACCTCGACTAAAATGTTCTTATTTAGGAGACAATGGATCATTTTATCTCTGCTCAAATTCTGGACATTAAAATTAATTTCCCTTCAGAGATGGAAGCAATTTTGAATATGACTAGAATTGAAGCTTGGGGGCCCTCTAGTGGCTGAGAGGGTTCCCTACAACCGCATAAACTGATCTTATTTCATCATTTATTAAATCTTGCATATTTATTTATTTGTGTTATACTTTGCCTTTGAAAGTCATATTTTTTCTCATATGCAATGAAAGTAAAATAAAATCCAAAGAAACAAATTAAAATTAAATAACTAATAAAAATAAATTTTTAAATAGCCTAATAAGAAGCACCGCTACCTCTGCCATTTTATTTTATTGCGATAAGCCATTTTATGATTAATTCATTTTAAAATGATAACTTCTGGCTTTGTTTCTAACAAAATTTGCAAGTTTATAAATTAAGAAAATCACAATTAATTGTTTTTATGAGAATCTTTTCAGTTTGAGTTCCAGAATTTTAAGACAAAAATACTGAAGTCAAATTGATGTGTTTTATTTGATATATAACTATATAAAGGAACGAATACGAGTTTTTTAAATCTTCTTAAACTCAAAATTTCTGACTTTTACGAACTAACTTGCAAGTTTCTATAACAGGGGTGGACAACTCCAGGCCTCGAGTGCCCCTGTCCTGCATGTCTTACATGTTTCCTTCCCACAACACACCTGAGTCGAGTGAGTGGATCACCATCAGCAGGTCATCCAGGTCTGCACGAGTATGTTAACGAGTCAGAAGATTACAGAGAAAATGTGTTTTAAACTCACAATTTCTTTTGTTTTCTTTGTGATTATGAGTTTGTGATTTTAGGGTCATTCAAAAAAAAGAAAACAAAAAAAAACGCTATTCTTTTTTAAACTTTGTGCGTTTTTAAAAATTCACAAATTTGTAAGTTTCTGAAGTCAGAAAATCACAAATTGTACTTTAATGTCTTTTTTCCCCTTAAAATCAGTTAAGCACAATCTCTTTTCTCAATAATTTTTTTTTTCTTTTAAATTTGAAAGTTAAAAGTTCCTCTAATACTGGGACCCCTAAACAGAACCTAAAAACCCTGGACCCGGCCCTGTCCACACCTACAGCAATTCTGGTTCTGGTACCAGACTCACTAACGACCCGGTCCATGTCGCCCACCGACCTGAGGAGCTTCTATCTTTTATGTCCCGGAAAACTGCTCCGAAGTCCGGCGGAACCTGTCGACCCTGTCCCGTCTTGTCACGTTCGGCCCGGTTCAGCTCCGTTCCGAGGTCCTCAGCTGCAGATGTGGGGTCTTCACGGAGGACCGCAGATCATCCTTCCCATCTGATGAAACCGAGCGCGTGAGTGCGACGTGGCACGGCGACACCGACAGACGGAGAGGCGGAGGGAGACCGAACCCCAGAACCCGATTCTGACTAAGATTGCGTAGACCGGGGTCCGCGGTGAGATGAAACAACAGAGTCCGCGCGTGCAGCTGCTCCCTGTCTCACCGGTACACTCTGGTAGAGTGAGCTGAGATCAAAGAGCCGCCTCCCTATAGTTCGCGCGCGTGTGCGTGAGTCGTCTACACGTGGAGGTTTGTTTAAGAAAAAGAATCAACATGACTAATTAAAACTGTGACGTCATCGGTTTAAAATAAAACGAGACAAAAAGAGAAAAAACAATCTGAGGGCAACATAAAGTGCCCTCATCAACACTAAGTACCCCCTTTAATACTAAGTACCCTCTTCAACACTATTCAGTGCAATTCCATTTATTCATATATCTCCTATTTACAACAAGTCATCTCTAGGCGCTTTAGAAACCCAGAGCTTGACCCCCGAGCACATGGCAACACCATCA
>JBAMYA010042146.1:0-14763 GCA_037176975.1 Arrhamphus sclerolepis
CCAAATTATTCATCCCAAGTGTCTTCTTGAGTAATTGGAAAATTAGCATTTGCGTGTATGTGTGTGTGTGTGTGTGTATACATGTGTTTGAATCAATTGTTGTCGCTCCTCCTGCTACTGTTTTGTACTGAAATGAGGTAATTTTGTCCACTTACAACTGCATCATTAAGTGTCCAGTGTGACTAAAAATTGAATCTTCTTTCTGCAGTCTCTCTCTCTCTCTCTCTCTCTCTCTCTCTACCTTGTACTTGCTCTCAGTCAGAAGGGTAATTACCAGCTCCCTCAGTCAGTCGCCGAGTGTCTCTTACGCTCTCTGTCATTTACTCCCTTCAGTTCTTTTTCTAGCAATCTGATTGTCCACTCTTCTCAATGTCTTTTTTTTTTGTCTGTTTCATATCTTTGATTTCCTGGCAGGCTGTCTTTGTGGAGTCAGAAGGAATTAAAGCATCCAAAAGGTTTTAAGACCTTATGCGGCAGTGCCAAATCTGCTTGAGATTTTATTTAGCTTCATTCAGAAAAAAGACACTTATTTTAGAATACTATATGCTTTTGAAAGCTAGTATTTATGAATTCACATCAGCAGAACAGAACAAGAAATAAAGAAGCAGCAATGGGAGCAATGCCAGAACAAGCACAGGGAGGAGAAATTTGTTCAAATGAATGAAAATGGTTTTCCCTCCCAACTCCAATATTAATCCCAGTAGAGCTTCACCCCCAAATACTGATAAACACTATTGTTTCTGTAGCTGAGCAGTCATCCAGAACATCCTGGAGGATGTGTTACATGATGAAATGCACAAAAGTCTGAAAAATGGAAAACACAAACAAAGAAAATCTGACTGGGGGAAAACTATAAGGCATGTATTAATTATCTATCCATCCATAATCTATACTCACTTATTCCTATTTAGGTTCCTATTTGTAGATCTGCTGGAGCCTATTCGGGCTCTCTTTTAGCAATAGAGTTACACAGTGCACAGGTTATTTAATGCACATTATGAAAAAAGCTGTCTAAGTGTTTCCAGTTGTTTACTTGGATTTCTTTGTAAATTGAAGTATTACATAACTGTTTTTTTTCTGCCAGATAAAAGGGACAACCTGATCAATAATAAAGTTGGAGCTTACAGTTAGAGAGAAGAGACGTTTTAGAGGCATTAAAACTATGTTTGACTGAAACATTCAAGCCATGATTTAGTCTTTTCCACGTCTGCGAGGAAAGTTTTTTCAGCATATCCTGTCGTCTCTCATATCTGGAGGATTTTTTTTCCCATATGGAACATGCACATCCATCTTTGTCATTTTCAAGTGAAAATCAAAAGCTGAAGGTTTTTTTTTTCTTTTTTTTAAAGTGAATGGCCAGAACTAAGCAGAAAGCTTAGATTAGATTAGGGATACTTTTTTAGTTAATATGTTTTTAGTGCATTTGCATTCTAAGAAATCAAATCAAATAATATTTTCCTGATTTGAGATTTTCTATATGACACCTCCTTTAACTTCCTCTCGGCCAGATTCGGTCACAGGGCAGCAGCCTTGAGAGAACCAGACTTTCCTCTCACTAGACACCTCACATACCAAGTTCCTGCAGGAGGAAACCAGCCTGGAAATACTTGTCCCAGTTTGTCCTGTGTCTGCCTCAGGGCCTTCTCTCAATTGGATATGCCTGAAATACCTGCTCTCTCTACTCCCAGTCTCTCCTGGATAACAGAACATCTCACCCCATCCATGAGCAACGCACCAGCTACCCTTCAGAGGAAACGCATTTAAGCTGCTTGTATCTTGTTCTTTTGGTCACTATCCACACTTTGTGTCCAGAGGTGCAAGCAGGAACATATAGATAGATGAAAAGCACTTTGCGCTACTGTTGTATGAAAAGTGCTATATAAATAAAGATTTGATTGATTGATTGACCAGCAAGCAGAGATCGTTACCTTATGGACCCGCTCCCTCCTCATCACAACAGAACAGTACTGAGTTGACACTTCTGCAGAGGTTGCACCAATTTGTCTGAGCCCCCGATATCCATTCTTCCCTCACAGGATGCTAAAATCCCTCCACCCCCTACCATTTTCTGACTGAGAACCACTGTCTCAAATTCAGATGCGATGATTCTCATCCTGCCTCATTTCAGTTATGGAAAAACATGTTTCTTAATGTCCAAGACATCACATACTACGTCACGTATCACAAGTCACATTACAGCATTCACCAGCAGAGTTGTTGCATCTTTAATATCTTAACTTGTTTAACATCTTAAACAACAGATTACACAGCTAGAAAGAAGATTACAGTAGTTTGGGGCTTTTTTGCCAATGGAATGACAGTAATGACAGTTCATTGCTCCTCGTCAGGAGTGAAAGTAGTTTCAAATTCTTGCTGATACTATTACTGAAATCTTCAGCTCTTTCTCACTTCATGCATTTTAAAATAGCAAAGGCAAAACCCAAACAAATAAATCACATTTCAATATTTTACTGCAGGGTGCCTGTAGGTCTTTGAAAAAGGCAGGAATTAAAAACTATTTATTTTAATTAAAACACTGATAAACATCCAGATTACAAGTCTCGAAGAACAGATCATGAAATCATGAGCAAAACCTCAGTGTGGAAAATGTCCCATTGCATTAAATCAAATACACTGATCCCCATAGCAACCGCTTAATTTCTATTGCGCACTCACGTGCTGCTGAGTGAAATCTCCAGTTGTTAGCTCATGAGCAGTTTCTTTTCTGAGCTGTTCTATATTGTAAATAACACAAAACACAACTGCTTACTCTCCCACTGATTTTACACAACAATTAAAGACATTAAATGTATGATACATGTTTCAAAGGTTGGGTGCAGAGGAGGCCACCAGGCTCTCTCTGAGGGGAGGGGGAGAGAAGCAGAAGAGAGGGAGATGCCCGGCCAAGGCTCCATCCAGCATGGACTAAAACACAGCATGGACAGTTCAGAAACAATTCAGAATGAGTTAAAAGGAATTTTTAAACAGAAAAGGTAGTATTCAAGGCTGCATATTTCTAGCGGCTCTATTTTCTGAACCAGAATGTGACTGAATGAGGGCTTTATAGCAGGCAGCTGTTCTCCCATCTTCCTGGTACTGCGTACCTCAACTGTATCTTTTAGTGGTATGAAGAACTGGACCGTACCACCCTGCTCCTCATTGAGTACAACATTACATGTGCCCCCTTGGTGAATGATGCATGCTTTTTATAGCACTAATAGAAGGTGCCCTGGTTCTCCACAAACAGGGTCTGGGTATACCATGCAAGTGTAAACTACAGAAAATGAGGAGTCTTGTGTGATCAAAAATGGCAATCAAGATCTTGTGCTTGATAAGGTATGAAGTTCCAAGTCTGTAGAGGTTTCAAGACATTTGTTTGTTTGTTGTTTGTGAGCCATGTGGTCAGGATTCCAACTTTCCATGTCAGACAAGTAAAGGTGAAATTTAATTAGCTGAACAACTCGGACCTGGTTTTGGACTTACTCATGTACTCGTTACCTCAGATGATGACCATTTTCATATTCTGTCTTCATGTGAAAGTTTACACAGTCTGAATGCTGATGGAGTTCTTTCAAAGCCTCAGTTGATAAATTAAAGTTAAAGATTCTCAAAATCCAAGTTGGACCTTGAAAATGTGAAATTGTGCAGTTGTAAATACACATACGTACTTAGTGTTACTGAAATACTCGTCAGCACTTAAAGTATTCACATTTATAAGAAGAGAGAGATTATGATTATGTTGAAAAGTAAGAAGCACAATACCATCTCAGAAGAACAATACCATCAACAGTATTTGTGTTGTTGTCTTCTAAAAGCTGCAAATAAAGTTTTAACAACCTCCATGGAAGACATATAGTTTAAACTGTTAAAATAAACTGGAGTTGAATTCAGTCAATTAAAGGCGGACTCTGCTTCATCCATCTTTGCTCCTCAAGTAAATTAGTGTTTGAAATGGTCCATTGTCCACACCCAACAAAAACATGAAGACAGAACAGTAGCTGTTGTCCTCAATATCATTTGTTGTTAAGGAGAGAGAGAATAAAATTGCTGTGGCTTGTAACAATGAAAAGTTGTTTTTGTTTCTGACCAATCTGCAACAAAGTTGAGTTTTCAGCCTGTTTGCGATCGTGTGCTCGAGCACAGTGAGTGCGAATGATTTTTTTATGTATCTATTGTGATGTTTTGGGAAAGCAGATCTTTTCAGACACAGAACTGAAAGGTTTACATAGAAGCGGATCAAACTAATGTGAACTAATAAAAATGTAGCCTAACGTCTGTCGGTCAGTGACCTCAGCATCTCTGAACAGAAGAGATCCGTTCACTAAACTCAAAACACACATTGTGCTCCACTGTTCAGGGGAGGGAAGAGTGAAATGGGCAGAGTGAGACTCATTTATTAATATATATTACTCTACAAACTCCAAACTCATAAAATGTTACTTGACTGCTAAAACATACCTGAAATGCCTGGTATGCTTTTCCTCCTGTGGTTTCTATTCAAAATAAACTCATATATTCCAGCTTTTCCTGCAGCTTTTCTTCAGCTTCTTATTGAATTTCTTGTTGCTGTTGGCAGTTCTAATATCAGTCAGTGTCACCTGTACAACATCTGTGCTCTGCCTGTGTGCGTGTCACATCTGTTGAAATGTGGGAAAGCCATTAATACACCAAATGGAAGAGTTTTCCTTTTAAACTCTTTTTTTTTTTTTTTTTTTGCCAGCTCGCCAATAACCTCCAGTGAAAAACTATGTTTTTACAACAATACAACTGCTGGATTTTATGACACAACATTAATGTGATTTTTTTGTTTTTTATTTCAGCATAAAATGCATCTTCAGTCAAAACTACATTAAGAGGCTTTTACATGGCCTGGAATAACAACCCTGCACGCATGTTGGTGTGTGTGTGTGTGTGTGTGTGTGTGTGTGATGATTTCTCAAGGAAGAGAAAGATGGAAGGTGGGAGAAAACTTTCCTTATGTAACTGCTTCTTTTTGTACGTAGAAGAATATTCATGTGAGAACTAAATTCGTAACAAAGAGTATTTCTTTGGCTCCAAGAAATCTAAGGGTGTTAGACTTCTCATTTAAGCTCATCCCCCTGAACCAAGTTTAAACATGTTCTTAAAGTTAGATATGTCAGACATACTAAGTACCTCATTAAGCTCAAAGATTGATGTGAACACCCTTTTAAAGATAGAGCCACTGGAGTTCTAAGAGCTTAATAAATTCCTAACAGATTGATTTATGAGTCATAGACAGTTGGAGAATTATTCTCTTACCTTGACTTTAATACAAGCACTTGACTTCTCGTCTTTGGTTTCTCCACTGCATTCATACTTAGCCAAACTGTCTTTCTCGTTTTAGTGCAAATATGTGAGCAGGTATTTCCATTATTGCACTTCTGGAGTCTCAGCCAATAAGTCTGTCAATCAGGTGCACGGCTGATGACATAGTTAAAGGCCCTCAATCAGGAAAAGGCTAATTTGAACTGCTCTCTTCCGTCATATGCAGACGGCCAGCTGGGAGTGTAAATCATGAATATGTGAACACACATTTGTCACATATATGCCGATGTCTTCCACAACCTGAGGTATGAGTTCAGAGAAACGGGGTAAAAATGTTCTCACTTTTCATGAAAAGTTCTGTTTTTATTGTGTCCTTGGCAGTCTGAACTTTGTTTAATCAGTTCTTAAGGGATATTCAAGAACCATGAATTAGGAAATCCAAGCATTGATTAAAGCCTTTGAGAATAGCCATGACTTGCACGACTTAAAATCAACACTTGAATACATTTTTCTTACAAAAAAAAGTTTGAAAAAGATTTTAAGAAGACAAAGTTATCTCAGGCTTAATCTATTTTCCATCAATTTTTTCAGAGAAACAAAGCGTGACTACCATTAGTGTGATAAGTTTTAACAAGATATCACTACATCCAGCACACAGGTTCTTCAAATCCTTTCAGTAATAAGTAAACTGAGCTCCCCAGTGGGCTGAATAGAGGGATTTTCGTTGTTGTTTTTGTGCTATCTTTATTTTGGAAAAAGGCATGTGGTTTTTTTCTTATGCTATTGATATTTATTATTTTGTGGACATTTTTGTGTTGTTTTTTGTTTTGTTTTTTCTTGGAATGGAACACAAATGTGGAACAAAGGGGACTTGATCATTATATTTAATATGATAATCACAAAAAGGTAATGAATCCCTTGTCATTATGTGTCTAAACAGAAACAGTCTTTCTACTACTTTGGGAGAACAGAATTTAATTAGACCAGAATTGAAAAGATGCCACTGAGGATGCTGAATGTGATGAAGGGGAACACCTGATACTTCATTTCTGTCTGCCAGAGTAAAGTCCACTTTCATTCTTTCTTTAATCTGTACTCCTATTTCACACCCCCATAACTCCCTATTTCATAAATGGACATTTTTCTCCTTTTTCGTGCAATGCAATAAGCCCAACATATGGATGAAATGTTCGAATGTTGGTAAAAGAAAATTATATTTAAATGTCATAATTGGAAAAGAAGAAAAAAAATCAATGAGCCCTCTGTGTGCAAACTGTGTGTTCAAACGCATGTGTGCATCGTGCAAACCCTCTTCATTCCACTTGTTGCTGCCAGTAAAAGCCCATGTTACTCAGAATCAATTTGATAAATGCTTTAATTGAAAAGAATATTCAAATTTCACTTGATACCTGCACACAACAAGTCAAATGAGGTGTGTGAGGAGGAGAGGAGAGAAAAAATATCTCCTCTGTCACCCGTGATGCAGCAGTTTTGCACATGTCAATTTTTAGGATGTGCGAGTTCTTTTATCTGCTTCTTCTAAGAAAGAATCAAAGAACAGAATCAGTCAATTTAAGCTTTATTGATATAATGCACAATACTTATTTGGCCGAAAGTCCATTCGTCTAACACCACCAAGGCATGCCAGAGAATGGGGCATGGGGTTTTTATGAACAGAAAAGGAGGGTTTCTGGGTGTACATTCCTGATGTATCTAGCTTCACCAGAGGTTGGGGGATGGCACCTCAACCTGTCACATTTTAAGTTCTCTTCCTGCTCATGAGAGACTCAAGTCAGCAACTTTAATCAGTGTAAGCAGACAGAACTTGTGAGAAAACAGGATAGACTCTGTCATAAAAGTAACAGAAACTATTCAAAGTATTAACCAAATATTAACACCATCACTCAACATCCGAAGGATGCAGAGCAGAGGGAAAGTCGTGGACACTTCCAATCGGCTTTTGGGCTGCCAGTTGGAAAGTTGGCGGTACAATTCCTGGCCAGTGGTTCATGCGATGACGTGTCCCTGGGAAAAACATTCACTTCCACACAAAGACTTGGTGTGTAGTCGTTAGACGGCTTTTAACTACCAGCAGATTTCCTTTAAGACAGGATGAAACCACAATGTTTGAAGAATTTAACAGAAATAGTCCAAGCTTGTGGAATATGAAATATAATTAGCACGTCCAAAAAAAACAAACCCAGTGTGACTTTCCAGCAGACACATTATCATCACCTTTGAAGGGCCAAGTGTCCATCTGCTTTCAAGATGTCTACATGGTTCTGCAGAGACATTTGTGGACAAAAATGTAGGTCACAGAACTTGGTCTGGGAGGAAAAGTCACATATCCTGAATTTGCTTTTCATCTTGTTGTGATGTAATAATGAAAATGTTGTAAGGACGTCTTTTGAATAATTACTTAGCTATATTAGATGTTTCTGCAAATGCACCCACCTTTATACGTCTTAGACATTACATCTGCAGTTTTGTAAGTGGTCTGACAATCAATCCCATTGATTTAAACAATCTGATTGCACTTCCAGTAGTTTGAAAGAGAGGGAATACGACAATCGAGTGACCCAGATGTCATATTTTACTTATGCGTGGCTTTAGTCTGTTAGCTGCTGCAAAGCCAACAGGTTTGTTTAGCACTGAGACAAATAAAAGCTCTTCAGTACTATAACACAATGATGACGCAAAATCTCAGCAGCATAAAAAAAATTCAACAAAATCTCAAGATGTCAGAAAGCTTGATACCTGCATGTCTGAGAGCTCTATGTCATCCATCTGGTTGTCAGAAAAAGATAACCAAATGACTACAATAGGCCTCTAAATGAATGAAGGTAGTGTCTTCCATCCACCACCATAGTGCCACCACAACCAGCTGCATTGCCTGGAAATCAAAAGAAATTAGCTTAAAATATTGATTTGTTTTGCTGAAGTCGAGTTATGATGGAACTGGATGATCTGCTATGGCGACCCCCTGAAGGGAAATATTAAAAGAAGAAGACACTTCTGAGTGTTGCATTACAGATTCTGTGTTCAACATTACAGCTATTGAACTTTTTAAAATGCAGCTGTGAGAATTAAGCGGAAACCTCTGCATCATTATGATCATGTTCTGTGTCATAAGTGTTTTTTTATTTTTGTTTTCCTCTGCACCAGGAGGTGTTCTCCTGAGATCCCAAAATCATTAAAACAAACGTGACAATTTACTGAGACAAAGAAGACTAAACCAAATCCCATTTTAGTTCCTCGAGTGATTTCAAAAAGGATTTTTCAAAGCAAAAGGTCACTGCCTAGATCCCCCCCCCCTCCCCCACACACACACGAACATACACATGCAAACACACACTACCACATTGCAAAGCTATGATGCAGAAATCCTTTTTTTTTGGATTGTTTTTCTTACATAAGAAATATGTGAGCAGACTGTACGCGTTGAGCTTGATTTGTAGGAATCAGCAGTCCTGACTTCCCTGCAGGATTAATAATAGCTCACATCTGACACACATCTGTCTGTCCCTGTCTTGTATCCTCTACACAAAAAGCCATTCTCCTAGTATATTAACACCTATAATTAATTACCTGCTTGCATCTTGTTTCACATCACCTGCATCTATTAGTGTTGACTAGCTTCCAACTGTGCCCACAGATCAGGACTCTAATCTGTAATTGATTCTACATTGCATGCTCAAGTATACAATGATGTGACTCATTCTTCAGTTGCAGTGCTGGTGGCAGTAACTGGTCCTGGAAGCGTAAGGTACATATTAAAAAAAACACACAAAAAAAACAGAATTTGTACCTTCAAATTGCACATCTTATTTCTTTTGGCACTACACTAATGTCATCATGATGTAGGGCGACGTACTTTTCAGTCACAGTTCAGTGTCAGACTCCTATTCCAAAAATATAACCCATCATTGAAACATATGAATATTTTATAATCTATGTGAGGACAGGTTTATATTCTACATCTGTTCAGCTTGTTGATGCAAATGTCCGCATCAGTCATGGACACGGCAGCATCTCAATTCATTTAGGCATGTAGATATGGTTGGGACTGTCTGCTGAAGGTCAAACCAAGCATCAGAAAGGATGAAAAAAGCTAATCAAAGTAAATTTGAACATGACATGGTCGCTGCCAGAAGGGCTTGTCTGGTATTTCAGAGGAATTCAGATTTACTGGGGGTTCTCCTCTCATAGCCACCTCTAGGCTTTACAGAGAATGAGCCACAGAAGAAACACCATCCAGTGATCAGCAGTTCTCTGAATAAAGATGCTTTGATGTCAGAGGTCAGGAGAGAAGGGCCAGACTGGTTTGAGAGAAGCTGCAGCAACTCAAATGATTAATCTATGCAGCCAAATATTCACCATGTCTAAATTAGACACAATCTTGAACCCTGAAGTAGAGCCGGTGCAGTTGTACAAGACCGCAGCAGCGGCTGCTCTAAACTCAGAACAGAGGCCACAGTTTACACTGGCTCACCAGCACTGGGCCATCAGAGGTTGGAGAAACATTGAATGATTGGGTCAGGATTTGGCATCAGCAACGTGAAACCACAGATCCATCCTCTAAGTTACCAAAGATCATGGCTGGTGTGGGTGTAAGAGTGTGAAGGATATTTTCTTGGCATACTTTAGGTCCATTAGTGACAATGGAACCACATTTTAACATCACAGCCAATTTGAGTGTTGTCGCTGATCATGTCCATCCTTTCAGGACAAATATTCCAGCAAGTTATTGTGCCATCTCACAAAAATAATGACCTCAAATAATCTCAAACTGTTTTCTTGAACAGAACAATTAGACCACTGCCCTCAAATGGCCCCGAAAGTCAGCAGATCTTAATCTAATCGGATGGAGTTGAATAACCTATTTGCATCACGGATGTGCAGCTGACAAATTTGTCGTTATAAGACCAGAGGGAAAAAAGGGGGGCCAACATGGTACTGGTAAGATGTGAGTGATGAAGTGACTGGTGAGTGTACAGCCTGGAATATAAGCACATACATGCAGCTAATGTGATTCTTCATCACAAGAATAAAATGTCCATTCCCACATCTTGTTTTCTCAGTTGAAGGAGGCAGAAGATAATATGCTGTGCATGGGCTCAGAGAGCTTTGTGGATACACTTTGGCTACCATTACTACCCATTTATCAGCTTACCAGATGTTGAGAGTGAGCGGTCGGCTGTAATTGCCTCATCAGTGATTTCCTTTGCACACTGATGCAAATGTGATGACTAACTTAACATGTTCTTTATGGAAAACGTGGTACCTGTAGTGCTGAAGGAAGAGGAATATCTTAATGCCCCTCCCCCTCCTTAGAAATAAACTTAACTTATTCATCTCAGTCTATGCAGCAGAGATATCAAACATCTCAGGCAAACGTGTCAGAGCCAGAACTGCAGCAGAGGTTTTTCGCAGGAGGTATGGTTAAAAACTGAGAGTGTTCCTTCTCCACCCTCACCCATCTGATTTTGTCCTCTCTCCTGCCTTCCCTTACTTTTTTCCTTTCAGCCTTGCAGTTCTCCATTCACCTCAGTTAGTCTGTCTGAGTGCACTTATTGCTCTGTCCTACTTTCTAGCCACACAACGTCTCTGCTTCCTAAGCCAATTAAGGAGTTTGTTTTTCTCATATAAGTGTCAGACTGATTAAACAGAATTAGTTCCTGACATACTTTCAGCCTCTCCACTGAATCATCCTTGGTCTTGTCTCATATTACTATTTCTGCTGCATTACCCCTCTGCTTTTTTTTTAACCGTCCATATTATGCTCATTTTCACCCATTTAATTTTAATCTCTGGTATCTCCGGAGCAGCTTTGCACCAAGCAGAAGTCTGAGAGCCTGCAATTATTGATAAAGGCTGAGAATCATAAGGAGAGGCTCTTCCTTAAATACAACCTGGCAGAAGTTTTTTGTTTCGCTAATGACTCATGAACACACACAACTCCTGTCACTGGTCTCTCACACACACACACACATTTTTTTTTTTTATCATACAGTATCAGCAAATGACCCCATGTGTTGTCAGACAGTGATCCAAATGCATTTTGGACCATTCTGGTTAATATTTTAACCAACATTAATGTTGGTTAACATTGTTCTCATTTAGTTTTGTTTCATATTGCCATGCCAGATTCTTTAGTTGTTCTTCCTGCTTAAACCTACAAAATAAATATCTTTTACTTTTAAACAATCCCATCGGGTTCTTGTTACGTCTCTTTTTCTCTGACCGAGGGTTGTTTTAAGGGATGCAACAGTACAGGGTTGATGGAGCATTTTCTTTTCTCTAATTTCTAATATTTCTAATATATTTGTGGAAATACCGCATGTTATGGTACTCAAAAGAAAAAAAAAACAAACACCCTGAGCCTCAAATGCTGCTCTTTTTTTTTTTTCTTCCAGTTCATGAACATTAAAGTGAAGTCAGAAAATAGATTCATCCCTGTTCCTCCCATGGTGATATGAGCATTAACATGCTGCCTCGTGTGCGGCCATGTGTGTGTCACTGCTGTTGCTGGTGTGTGTTTTCGTGATTCACAGCCTCTCGTCCCTATACTAACCGCTGTGTCTCTCTCTCCCGGCTTGCCCTCCCAAATACCACCTGTCAGTCAAACTCTCTATCACACACTGCCCTTCAGGTGGCTCCGCAGTCTATGTTTGTGTAAACATAAGAAAGTGAGAAGAGAGTAATTAACCTCTTCCTTCTCTTCTTTTTTTTTTTTTTGCGTGCAGACTCAGAGGGTGTTGGCAGTGATCCTTCAGGACACAAATAGAGCAATGACACGCACACATATGAGGTTGTCTGGTCCACATGCCACCTTAAAACACTCATGTCCACCATCTGGCTCCTCAGTAAATATCAGCAGTGTCACTTCATTTTCTGTTTGCTTGGACCATCACCTATAGGTGCTGTGACCCTTGCTGCATGCGACTAAAAATAAAAGGGCTTCAAAAAAATAAGATGGGTTCACTAAGGGATCCAAAATAAGTCATTAAATCAAACTGAAATGCAGCATTCTTTTATTACTGAATAAAACTTCAAGGATCATTCTGGTTCATTTAACTTTGCATATTTCCTCGTAATGCAGCAGTTATAACTGCTTTTAACTTTCTACCTCCCTTTGAAAAGATTTGTCAATAAGAAATCATGCAAGGACACTGCTCTTAAACAGCAGTTTGTTAAACTGTCAGATTATTAAATCTTTTGATTTGTCATTCTTCTATCAGCAACCACCAATAATAGTTAAGAGTCAAAATCGCAAAAGTTGTGTTTATCATTTTTAATTTGTACAGAGGGTGCATGGATAAAATGATTTTTTTTTTAATCAAAAGACCAGATCAGAATACTTTTTTTTTTTTTTTTTTGGCTTTCAGATTATTTCAGTAATTTGTCTTGAAAGTAAACATGGAATGAAGGTGGTGAATGTTTTACAGTCAGTGCAGAAAAGAAATCACTGAAGGAGAACAGAACACATGGCTCCAGTCAAACAATAAATGATGACTAGGTCACGTACACATATTTTTATAACTTAACTTTAATTTGTTATTTTGCTAAAGGCTACAGTCCATTTCACCAACAGATCGTATTAAAACACACTAAAACCCAATGTACAAAATGACCACCCATGTCTGACCCAGTACTTGGTGTCATAAATATCCTAGCTATGCTCCATCCATCCATCCATCCATCCATCCATCCATCCATCAGCTTCCACTTATCCACATTCGGACTGCAGCAGCAGATGCCCAAAACACCTCAACCGGCTCCCCTCGATGTGGAGAGGAAGTGACTTTTACATCTACAGGCAGTAGTTTGTGAGACATCAGTCGTCGGTTTGTACAGACTTATAACAAGATGGTAGCAAACAGATAGAGATTACTGCACAAAGTCCTTTTTTATACACTTTCTGAACACGTATAAGATTAAGGTCACATTTGTTTATCGCCTCATGATATTTTTAATCTTGTCAGAGGCTTAGAATAGCATTTTATTTTTATTAGATCAGTTTCGAGGTGCTAACATAAAGCTTTTGTCCCCAGTCAGGTGACAAAATCTTTATGCTCAAATGTCAATCAATCAATCAACTTTATTTATAGAGCACCTTACAAACTCAGCTGGCACCCAAAGTGCTTTACATCAAAGAAGTAAATAAAACCAAAGAGAACAATCAGACAACAAAGAAAATAAAATCAAGGTAAAATATATGTATATATAAATCAACAGAACAAGAGACATGAATAAAAAATAAATAAAACGCTGGTAAGAAAATGTGTGCTAATGAAACCCATTCTAAATAAATATGTTTTAAGTCTTGATGTAAAAATTCCCAGGTAGAAGATTTTTCCACAGCTTGGGACCAACAACCACAAACGCATGGTCACCCCAAAGCTTATAGCGCCATCTGGGTACCTCCAAAACAAGATGACTGGAAGAACAAACAGCCCTCGTCTGGTGAGAGCGGGTAAGTAGCTCAAAGAGATAAGCTGGAGAAAGACCATGCAAAGCCTTAAAAACAAACATCTGGGACGTGGGGGAGGTTGTCTCACATGTCCCGAGACTGCCCACCCCTCAGTTTTTAACTACATCGTAGACATCTTTACATTCAGAGATATACACCTCACAAGCACATTCGCACATAGGGTCTTTGGAGGGGGGGGGACACTGTCATGTGTGGCTACTGGCATAGCCACATGGTGGCCTGACCTCCCCCTCCCCACTTTGTTTTAACTGCATTAGTTACACGCGCACACACTCATCTCCAGGGGGCAGGAGTGAGGAGGGTGAGGTCTTCCTACACCCATGTTTCCCGCATTCAGCCTTGGGCTGGGGGACAGGTACTGGTTGCCGTGCCTGGGTCTGGGCTCACTGTGTTTCCTCGGGGGGACGGGGCTGCTGGGCTGTATTGGGCCTCTCGTGGGAGTTGGGAGTGGTAAGAGAATGACTGTCCATGTCTTTGTCAGTGGGTTATGTTGGTGTTTCTGAATGGGTGAATGGGTGTCTACTGTCAAGCCTGGGTTTGAGGCTCTTTGCTGCTGGGCTTACCTGGGCGGCTCCCTATGGGGGGTTCTCGTGCTCCGTGTTCATCTCCGCTTACCACTACTGCTCTTGCAGCTGGGTGCGCCGGTGGCTCTGGGGATTCCACCTTGGGTATCGTGTAGGTGCCAACCCGCCAGTGTCTGCTGTCGGGGGTAGCCCCGTCTCTCCGGGCAGGCGGGCCTTTCTCCAGGCGTGGGGGAGTGTGGACCTCTTGGGGGGGGGTTTCAGAATGGGCCGAACCACAGTGTGTTTAAAAGCAAGAGGAACTGAGGCAAGAGTTAATAAGAACTACAAGACATAGCTCAACAACATTAAAGACCTTAATCAACAGTTTAGCCGGGATGATGTCTAAAGCAGTGTTTTTCAACCCTGGTCCTCAAGGCACACTGTCCTGCATGTTTTAGATGTTTCCCTGCTCAGTCACAT
>JBAMYA010042147.1:0-14760 GCA_037176975.1 Arrhamphus sclerolepis
TTAAGCTGAGAAAACAGAACAGCCGCCTCTTCGCGGGCGCTGTTGTAGTTCTAAAATTAAAAAAGTAATAAAAAAAAACGTAACAAAATTCCGATCTCCATTCTCTCTTTAGCTCAGCGCTGTCACGGTTGCTAGGCAACAGGACGTACGCCGAGGTAATGGCGGGGGTAAATCTGAAGGCTAGACCGTTCCAATTCACAGCCACTGACTTCCGGCCTACCCGGCCTTCGGAGGGCGCGGCCTACGTAGGCTATGTAGAACGGGTCCTTCGAAGGATGCGGCCGCTGAATTGGGACAGACCTTCAAACACAGTACACTGGACAAGCGTCACACAATGGTCCACTTACCGGAAATTACATCATGATTGCCACCTCAGCTCAAAACCCGCCGAAATTATCAAAATGTAAAACCACGAAATTTTACATCTTACGTTTCTGGAGCTGTAGCCGATCTAGTTGCCGTTTTTGCCATTACAGTAGCGTTCTTTCTTTTATTTTTCTAAGTTGAATTGGGTCCGCCTCTTCCGCTACGTACCTAAGATGGCAGATGTAGTATGTATGTATGAAAAGTATACAGAGTTCTGCTCAGCGTTTTAGCCGTTTTGAGTATGCCATCCGGGTCCTTTCAGTACACTTATTTTTGCCACAATCGTAATCGCAACACCCTACGTACTCAAACTGAGTATGGTAAGTACGGAAGTATGGATATTGGAATACAGCCTTGGACTGAACTGGATTGTGCTTGATGGAACTGTTCTGAACCGAGCAGTACATATTTGAAGAGCTGAACTGTTGCAGAGGTTGGGGGCAGCTACTGCTAAAGCTCAGTTTACGGCAGTGGCTGGTGAACTGGTGGTCAAGCTTCAAACCATTCAACTACACATTTGCATTTTTGTGTTGTTTTAAAAAGGTACAGACTATTCTGGAAGTGGAGTTTGTATGTGGCCATACCTTCATTAAGTTTTGTTCATCAACCCTGTTACAGATCGGTGGACAGTCCCTTCCTCAGGTGGAGGAGTTTAAGTATCTCGGGGCCTTGTTCACGAGTGAGGGAAGGATGGAGCATGAGATTGACAGGCGGATCGCTACAGCAGCCAGAGTAATGCAGTCATTGTACTTTGGGTCATGACTGAAAGAACACGATCACGGATACAAGCAGCTGAGATGAGCTTCCTCCACAGGGTGGTGGGGCGCACCCTTAGAGATAGGGTGAGGAGCTCTGTCACCTGGTAGGAGCTTGGAGTAGAGCCACTGCTCCTCTGCATTGAGAGGAGCCAGCTGAGGTGGCTTTGGCATCTGTATCGGATGCCCCCCTGGACGCCTCCCTCGAGAGGTGTTCCGGGCATGTCCCACTGGGCCAGCATGTCCAGGGGAAGACCCATGATATGCTGGGGTGACTATGTCACTCAGCTGGCCTGGGAACGCCTTGGGCTCCTCCCAGAAGAGCTAGAGGACATGTCTGGGGAGAGGGAAGTCTGGATGTTCCTGCTCAAGCTGCTGCCCCCGCGACCCAGGTATCGGATGAGCAGAAGAAGATGGATGGATGGATGGACCTCTGTTATAGTAGGAACTATTGTTCTTGACTGATTATCCACACAGACCTGTTAGTGTGTAACACCACCTGAGTGATCAGTCCCAGTGACTGATGGCTGATCGCTGAAAAATGGAAACTTTGTACTGGTACTGACGTACTCAGTTTTAGTAAAGTTTATAATCTAGTTGGGTGGAAATGGGACAAGCTGTGTATGTTTCTGAAGAGTCCAGAACAGACTTTACCAACCACCACTATCTCTATGTTTGCTTTAAAAGAGCAGATTTATTAGATCAGAGTCTAAAAGGGTTTTGTCTTAAGCTCTCTGAAATCTTAATGACCACAGCTGACTGACTGAAGTGGAATTTCTACCTGACCTTACCATTCTTAGAAACCAGACCAGAGGACAAACCCAGATGAGAAGACAGTTTTGGATCTTTGATGAGAAGATGTTCCATCATGTTCTTGCAGGATTCCTCTCCTTTCTTCATGACAGCATCGATGAAACAGCGAACCTTATCTGTTCTGGTTGAGTTTTTCTGCAGGATCTCCTGTGTCTCCTCTGGATTGAAGACACGGTCTGATTGGAGGGCATCAAGAAGCTGATTCAGGATTGGTTCTGACAACCTCTTCACCAACTCTTCCCGCCTGTCCAGAAGTCTCTCTGCAGGAAGAAGGAAGAGGCAGAAACATGGATCATTCTCACACTTTTCAGTCCATTTTGAATAATTTCTTGTTGAGCATCCTCCATCTGGAAATGTAAAAAGAATGTTTGTGAATCAGAAGTGTTTACAGGTCCAAGAACAAGCTCGTTATCAGATTAAGTCCACTGTTGCAGGAATAATCACCTTTACGTTTGTTTTGCTGGTTTCTAACTAAAACATGAGGACTTCATTGTTCACATGACTGTGTGTCTACCAGAAATATTTTCAGGAAGCAGGTTTTATCACCAACCTGGTTGAGTGAAGTCAGCGTAAATGCTTCCAAAAAGAACAAAGCATGTTAATCACCATGGAAACAAGGTTTCTGATCCTCAGCAGGTAGAGGGTAGGTATAATTGAGGTTATGTTGAGTATTTAGGTCCATGTTCACCGAGGTTGGCACTGCTCACTGTCACAAAATATCATTCCCTTTAGAGCAGGGGTGTCGAACTCCAGGTCTCGAGGGCCCCTGTCCTCCATGTCTTGCATGCTTCCCTGCTGCATCACAGCTGAATTAATTAAATGGATCACTGACAGACTTGTGCAGACCTCGATTCATGTTTTAGAGGATCAACTAAATGTTTGCAGACAGACAAGTGACCTGGCTTCTTTAACCGTTAGAGGGACTGATCTGTAATCTACCCTCAACAATGTTTCTGCTTGAGTGCTACTGTTTCTTAATCTTTTATATTTATCTTCTTCCTTCTGACTTTAAAAGCTTCATCTTGTGCTGCTATTAGCATTTAGCTGACTTGGCTGCATTTAGCATTTAGCTAATTTAGCAGCAGCTGATGTGTTTATGATGTTCCATACATTTCTCCTGTTCATAAATGCTGATTCATGACCAGATCGTGTCTTTATTCTTCAGTCCATCAGTCAGGAAACCATGTTGTCCAAGAGTTCAAGAGGATCTCTGGAGATCTAAAACAGCTGACGGTTGTCATCATCATGGACCAAAAAAATAAAACCACCATGGTTCTAAAAAGCTGTTCCCTTCTGATCCTTCCAAAGCTGCTATCGTGTAGGCTTTGGATTGATCATTTAGTCAGGATTATATTTATTCTGATTAATTGTTTTATTGAGGAATTGTTCCCATTACGCTCATGTGTCTACATTCAGTAACTTATTTAATGATATAAAATCAGTGATGCCTTCTATATGGCATCAGATATAGTATAAATCTAAATATGAGAACCAGAGTCCTAAATCAGGGAAGAAAACCTGTGAAACTAAAAAAAATCTAATAGTGCAAACCAGATTCCAATCATCTTTCTCAGTTCCACTTTTCTTTATCATCTCTAAAACCAATTCTGTTCTGAACTGTCTCTCTCAATTTATCCACTTTAATTAAAAAAACAGTCAAAGATCATTGATCTCTACACTATTGGATTTCTTAGTTATAGATTCTGAGTTTTCCTTTTCTGATTCAGGTTCCTAGTAGGGCTGAAACAATCGAATATTTCTGTAATTGAGTAGTCTGTCAATTCTTTCATCGATTATTCAAGTAATCAGATAAATGATACTTTTGCGTTTTTAAACTACATCATGTGCAAGATAATGAGTGCTTGTCTTAGAGCAATGTGCAAGACAGAGAGAGAGAGAGAGAATTTGCCTTAGTGCATGTGTGTGCAATGCATGTATGCATAACAGGCTGCAAATAATTACAAATACTGTACGTTCTAACAAGTGCTAGTGTTCATATCAGTTAGCAATCGTAAAAATATGTTACCTTAAAATTCAAAGAGGTCCAGTTAGAGAAAATTTACTAAAGCAAAGGTCTGGGACATCATTGTGACTGAGTTGTGCTGTGGTTTAGCGTTATATATACTGAAGTAGTCTGTAGGTGGATCAACATCTGCATATATTCAACATCTGACTCTTATTTGATTGGTAGTGTAATATATGTGGGATGACTTAATTCACAGTTGATTGGTTCATTTGTTTCCTGGTCAGCTGAACTAGTAAAGCTGATGAAGCCGGTGAAAACAGAAGCGTCATGACAAAGTTTAAAATCACATCAGAAACTTACTGCTTATGGGTCTGGATTCGCATAACACGGTGCCTGGGTCCAGATCTGAACTATGGTCAGCCAGTTAGTTACCCCTGCATTAGACATTTTCTGTCTGTTACACACACCAATATCTACATTTTCCACCATTGCCTATAGAGAGCGAAATGAATCACTCCACTTTAAATCTTTGAAATGCATGTCAGTTATTCCAGTGTAAAACAATGATACCAGAGCTGTGCAGTAGTCTACAAAGCAGGAGCGATACAATTGCAGAGATGTTTAAAATAGACTGACTTTGGTCATATGAATTAAATGAATACTCAAGGCAAAAAATTGCCTCAAGTTTTTTTTGTCATTGAATTAGCCCTAGTTCTCACATTTTACATTTTAGATTTCCATATATCTGAACTTGAACTGAAGTTCATGTGTGGAGGACACAAATACTTGGAGAAATGATTGCTGATGTTTGAACTTCACTGCATCTCCTCCAAGTGTCTCCAACAGACACAACCTCAGAAAAGTTTGTACGCCAAACATGAAATGTGGTGGAGGACCAAGCTTTCTCACGTTCATTTCACTTCCTGATGGACAGAGCAGTTTTTCAGGCTGGAACAGCATGTCTCTGACCCTCGGACCATCAGTACTGGATTCCCCCAAGGTTCCGTTCTTTCTCTGCTCCTGTTCTCCCTGTATACCAAAGCTGCACATCTGGATACCCGTCTGTCAAACTCCTAAAGTTTGTGGACAACTCCACCCTCATCGTCGTCATCTCTGATGGAAACGAGTTGGCCTACAGGGGTGAGGCAGTGTCCACCAACAACCTGGAGCTCAATGCTCTCAAGACTGTGGAGACAATAGTGGACTTAAGGAAGGAGCCAGCCCCCTGCCCCCTGTCATCCTCTTTTGAGCTGTACATCCTCTCCAGGAGCTGTACATCTCCAGGACCATCAGGACCAGGAGCTGTACATCTCCAGGAGACACAGCCAAGACTGTAGCCAACCCCTCTGACCCTGGATATAGACTGTTTCAGTCCCTTCCCTCTGGAAAAGGCTCTGGTCTGGACCTCACGCCACCAGAATGTTTTTTTCCCCACTGCAGTCAGTTTGATCAACAGTGGCCCAGCAACCACCAGTTAATCCCCCCCCCCCCCCCCCCCCCAGTTTATCTATTTGTGTACTTATATATAACTACCTCTTCCGACTTTTTTTAGTTCTTGATTTTTTTGTTTACTTTGTGTTTTTTCACCATTCACCTTAGAAATTTCCTAGTTCTGTAAAATATTTTGTTTTTATTTGGTTTTACTGGACCTGGCAATAAAGTTTTTCTGATTTGTTTTAGTTCATCCGAGGTTTCCATTTTCCATCCCAAGGAAAATGGAAACTCCTTGAGGCCCCTGGTCTGGTCTGCCCAGTGGTTCCTCCTGTCCCTGCTAGTCCATCATCTTTCTCGAATGTCTCTTTGCTTGTTTAAGTCTGTCTTTAGTTCTTGGTTCTATGTTTGAGGAAAAGAAATCTCATCTGAGAATGTTCTTCAGGTGTTTCTGCCTCGCTGACGTCTCTGAACTCTTACCTGCTGAAAGTCTTCGACCCGCTGGACCTGCTTGGTTCTTTTTGGATCTTGACGCCATTCTTCAAGCAGTCCAGCTGTGTTCTTTCTATGTGTCTTCTGTGAGTTCTTGAGAGTTAGAGATGGTCACCTCACCACTGAGCTTTGATCCAACAGACTTCAGAGGGAGGGCATCCCTCTTCTCTGTCCTCACACTGAAATATTCTGCTGGATTCACATCAGCATCTGCAGAGGAAACACACTCGTCATCAAAGATCAGCTGCTCCTCCTCTGGTTGGCTCTTCTCTTCTCTTTCATATCAGCAGCTGGAGGAAGCTGCTGTACTTCTATCAGACCACTAGATGGAGTCATGGAGCAGCAGTCAAACACACAAACGCACACAAGAAACACATTCTGGCACAATCAGGAAATGGATTTAACACGATCACAGTTCCTTGTTGTTGTGCAGCAGAGTTCTGAAGTGTCTGCAGTTTGTCCAGGATTTCAGATTCAGTAAAAGGCTGTTACAGTAATCCAGTCTAGATAAAATAAAAGCCTGGAAAATCACCTCAGAGTCTTTAAACCATCTGACCTTTGAGATGTTTCTAAGATGATCAAATCATAACTGCCAGTTTTCTATTCTGGTGTTCAAAGAATAGAAAACTTACCGAGTCATAGTTTTTAGAGCAGCAGAGTCAACTCCTGGAGCTGCTACCAGAAACCTTCATCACTGCACACCAACTTGGTCTTGAGACTCCCAGTTTCCAAAGTTCACAATACGGAAACAGAGACAGGACTGATGAAACCTTCGGGGGAGGAGTCTGGTAGACACACACACACACACACCCACCCCCACCAGAAGTACTTACTCTTACTGTGGTGTTAAATTTATGTTCATAGCATTTTCTTTAATGTTGTGTTGAAAAATGTCTTTTTTTATGTTCCAGAGTTGTGTTCTTTATCCAGTTCATTACTTGGAAAATGTTTGGCATTTCACATGAGAGGTAAGTTTGGCTTGTGCATTTAGCACCAAAATAGCAAGAGGAAAAAAATCTAAGTAACTTTAATAGAGGGTTCTGTTCTAGTTAAAATCATATAAAAAATATTTACTTTGAGACTAAGACTGTGTTGATGGTTTTATGCTGTACATATTTGAATATTGACATTTTTTCAATATTTCAAAGTATCTATCAGTGACTGGGTTTGTCATCAACATTGACATGCTGCCCCTGATGATACGAGAGCTGCTTCAGTCACAACAGTATGTTTGCATGTATTTCTGTTTTTTTTTGGAAACTCTGAATTCCTGCTTTACGGTTCACACGTACATGGTGTGTGCAGCATTTGTATCCATTTCCATAGACTACAATGCTGGGAGGCGGTCAGTCTCACAGCAGCCTCCCAATACTCCCTACTGCAGTCAGAGCAGAGACCAGTTACTCTGCCAAAGTGTCTGTTTTGGGTCACTTTGGTTCCAAGGAGAAGGGTTAGACATAGAGCTAGACATTCTAGTTCAAATAAATCAATAAAAAGAGCATTTCTCAGTAACAACGAGAGTAAGGCAGGGCAGTGTAATGTCTCCACTGCTCTTCATCATCTACCACCTGGACCACGCTACCAGGAATGTACAGCAACCAGAAGCAGCAGAGATGTTTGCGTATGCCAGGGGTCTCCAACTCCAGTCCTCAAGAGCTTCAGTCCTGCAGATACCACAACACACCTGATTCACAAGAATGGATCACCATCAGCTTGTCACCAAGGTCTGCAAACTATCCAGTCACGTGGCTCAGGTGTGTTGTGGCAGGAAAACGTCTAAGATCTGCAGGACAGTAGCTCTTGATTGGAGTTGGAGACCCCTGAGGACCCCAGTACAAGAGGAACTAAAACTTGGCAATGGCAGGCTCGCATAGACCTTCACTTACCTTGGGTCAACCCTGTGTGAGAACGTTTTTGAGAGCGAGATCAGCAGCAGAATTGCCAAATACTCAAAGAATGTCAGTGCACTGTACCCCTTCCTAAATGTAAGAAGCGTCGCCCTTCAATTGAAGGCCAGCATCTTCACCTCCATCCTGAGGCCTGTTCTTCTGTATGGGTGGGAAGCATGGGTACTCAGAGTGACAGAGTTGTAGGCAGCAGAGATGAGGGTTCTCCAGCTGATCATGGGAGTTACACGGCACGACTGGCTGATAAACACCTTCATAAGAGCTCAGGTTGAATTAAAGCGTCTGGTGAATTAAAGCCTCTTTAGTAGATTTACATGTTTTTGTAGAAAAAAAACGTTTTTGTTGTAAAATTAAGGTTTTTAGACATAAAATTGTAACTTTTTGTCGTAAAATATTTTGACGTCAAACTGCATCTTTACATCAAAAATCGCATTTGTTGTTTAATTCCACATTAACATCATAAGATCATATATTTGTCGTAAAATTGAATTTTACGGAAATTAAAACTAAATCTTTTTCATAAAAATCTCAAATTTGAAGAAAAAAATCACAATTCTTGTTTTTTTTTAAAAAAAATCTAATTTTGTGGTAAAATCACAACTCAAACACAAAATGTCAGCTTGTTGGACATCAGACTGCTGGAAGGACACCTTTCCAATGGGAGGGTGAAGGGGGCGGAGCTTGGGTCCACCTGGCGTCCACCTGTGCAGGTGGCGGACAGCTTCCTGGAGACTTCTGGCCTCTACAGGACAGACCTGGAGGACAGAGACAGAGGAGGTGAGGGAGGAGAGGACCAAGAAAGGAGAGAGGGGGAGGAGGAAAGGGAGAGGGAGGACAGAGACAGACGGGAGGAAGAGGAGGAAGCTGAGTCCAGCGGATATGTTCTTCTTCATCCCTCCATCACCACAGCTCCTGCTACAGCTGCAGGAGGAGTCGCAGCAACGGTTGGCCCAAAGACCGACACCGACTTTGGACTGCTGGACGGCTACACCAAAGGTCAGGTTAAAGCTGGACCAGAACCAGCCACAACCTTCCATCACTGAGGTTTACCTCCAGTGTATCCTGCAGGTGAGGTCAGGGATGGACAAGAAGGCCTGGTATTTACCCAGAATCCCACTGCCCCAGAGCTAGACTTGCCTCCTAGCAGGGAGGTTCTGCAGGCCTGTGAGTGGAGAAGAACCACTGGGACCAGATCCAGGTCTTACAGTAAGCAGTGATGGGTTTGGACCACAGGTCTTTTGGTCTAAAGCGTTTGGAGGGTTCTCATGTCTCCTGGGTTTACTCCAAGATCTGGACTGAGAGACAACCAGGCTGACGACAAGAAGTGGAGGACAATGGAGACACAGGATTGAGTGTGGTGCAAAGGCCTGGGGGTCACAGCACATCGAGAGTGTTCATCTTTTTCTCAGATGTTCCTGCTCCAACAGCCCAAAAGACAAAACTGGCTCTACAGCAACACAGTGACCCACCAGATGTTCCTGTCCCTGTCCCTGCCACAGCACAAGAAACGTCACCTCCACCACAAGGACAACCCCTAACCCTGCAGCCTCCTGGGGTTCGTTTCACAAAGTGGGTTATGTGGAAACTCTGAGTATCTTGAACTGGAACTCAGGGAAACTCTGAGTTTTCCGTTTCACAAAGCGGGATTACTTAACTCCGAGCCAGAGGGTTCAGTTGAGCCAGTTTCACAAACTGAGGTAACTGATACTCAGAGTCTGAACTGGACCTGGTTGGGAGCAGTTTTACTTCAACATACCCCACGTTTCTGTCTCTTCCCCTTCACAAAGCTGAAACAGGTTGAGTTTAATCAGAAAATGGCAAAAATGGCTGGCAAAAACACAACCTCCTTGGCGGAGGTAATAATATAAAGAATGTGTAAAAATGCCAGTATTTCTTTTTACCTTGATAGTATTTTATTGGTGTTCATTTGAAGTGTTTGTGTTCCTTAATATTTTTAAAACTTTTATATATAAAAGAGCAATCAGTTGTGAGTCGGTGAAAAGTCAAAATATTCATCCCATGAATTTGAAGTATTTGTTACAAAAACAAAGAAAAAAACAAGAAAAACGCAACTCTTGTGGTGTAACAGTAACATATCCAACGACTGGGTGGAAGACTTCAGGTGCAAATCCTGGCAAGAGTGTGCAAATTTTTGGACAAACTACTTGTTTACTTTAATTCTAAATTCAGTATTTATTCCAGTTCTAATGTACTAAAAAGATTACATTAAAATATATTGTTTAACTATAGATTACATAGATAATATATATATAATACTGGATCACATGCTCAACACAATTTATTCATTTTAATTTAAGGTGTATTTTCCTTCTTCTTTCCTCCTTCCCCCCACCTCCTTTTCAGTAGTCTGGTGAAGTGGGTGGACCTTCATACAGTGAGTAGCAGGTTCAGCTCTCAGTCTAGCAACTCTTTGCGAGTCTTACCATTTTTTTGCCCTCATTTTCTCTCTATCCAATAAAGGCCACAAGAAAATCTTTTAAAAAGATGCTGATATGACATATGAAACATAACCTGCTAACTACTGCTGAAGAAATGGTGAATAATCTACTCTGCTGGGTTCATACATTTGTAAATTTGATTCTGATGGAGTCAGTGCCTCACCAGCCATGAACCAGACCACATGTCACTGGTCATGAGAGATTATTTGTTTAGATTTTAGAAATTTTTCATTTCAAACAGAAAAGGGATTTTAAAATAAATGTGTTTTATAAAGTATTTTTGATGAATCTCCAAGAGGCCCGTTAGGGTGTCCTCTTTTTCAGTTTTCAAAATATGGTCACCCTAAACCAGAGCAGCTGTGGCCAAAAACTGCTTCTCCTCTATTTTATAAGTTTCTACTGAGAGCATGCTGGGACAACAATGGCATGGTGGGACAACAATGGCATGGTGGGGAGAAAAAATGCTAAAAGAATCAAATTGTAGTCTTTTGACTAGTGACCCTGCAAGATTCAGTCTTTGTAAAATCCCAGTCTGAGACTAGGCTGTGACTAAAAACTCTAAAAACTTGTCTTTAGACGTGAGCCGGTGTGAGCTGAAAGTTTTCCAAGAGTCTTTACCACATCTTTTCAAAGTCTTCTGATGTTTGGGTAGCATTATGTGTCTTTGCTTTTTGTTCTCTTGGAGTGGCTGTACTGGAAAATAATTTCATTGTGCTGGGATGCTGGTTCGATCACAATAAAGGCAATTCATTCAGAAATCATACATGCCCCATTTAGCTATTTCTACTGGAAAGAAAACCACAGACAAGAAATAAAATTCAATTGGACCCACATTTATTAAAACAAAAAGTAGAGAACAATGCGCAATGGTTGCAAAACAGATTAAAAACAAAAATACAGAACAGGAATTATCTACATGTGTACACACACACAATCGTTTGTTTGTTTACAACTTTTCATCATGCCACTCTGAGAAACAGTTCTTTTTGGAAGTCAGGCACAGAGGGACTTGACACTTCCTGCAATAAACTGGGGTCTTCACTCTTTTGAGCCCTGCATCTTGGCACCTTTTACAATACCTCCTAGAGGCAGTAGCATTTTCCCCGTAATACGCAGGCATGCAGGTGTTTGGCGAATGTTGCAGAGGCTCCAAGTCCTTTGCAAAGACCATCATTTCTTCACAAAGCTGCTCCCTAAAACACTTGTGTGTGAGTGGCTTGGTGGGACCAGCTCCTAGCTTGACCAGCTCCTTGTAGAGCAAGAAGCTGTTCACCACTGCTATGTCCAGGAAATGGTAAAAAAAGCTTTTATACCATTTCATTGCCTTGTGGCGGACACTGAAGTAACTTATTAGGGCATCTGACAAGTCCACTCCACCCATATGCTGGTTATAATCTATGACTGCACTGGGAGCTGGGATGTCTTTTATCTGCCACACATCTTCCTTTTTGACTTTCCGCTTGATCGTCTGTCCGCTGAAGGCCTTGTGTACTGTAGAGCACATGGTGACCTCACGTGTGTCCATCCACTTTACAAACAGAAGTCCGTCCTTTCTGATCCAGCGTAGGTCTCCCTTCTCAGCCTTTGTGGGAAAATCATTGTCCTCGGTCTGTGGAAAACCAGAGTGACTTTTTCTTATTGTCCCACAGCAGCCGATGTTTTTGGTAGACAAATCTGTGAAAAGGACTGGGCTCGTGTAGACGTTGTCCACATACAATGTGTAACCACAGCCGAGCAGAGAGAAAGGCATAAGTTTCATTACCGAGGTGTAGCTCACACTCTGATGTGTGGCGGCAGCGGCAGCTGTATTCCTTCCGCAGTTGACAAAAAAATTCCAAGTGTAACCTGTTGAAGAATCAGCCAGTACATAAAGTCTATAACCCCACTTTGTTGGCTTATTCTTCATGTACTGCTTCATACTGATGCGGGCCTTGGATGCCACCATCCGTTCATCAATACAAATGTTCTTGTATGGCTGGAAATGGGCCTTGCAAGCATTCACAATGTCAGTATAAAGGGGCTTGATTTTGAAAAGTCTGTCATATTGAGCCGTGTTACTTTTCCGTTCATTCTCCTCGTCTTCTTGTGGATTGCTGAGGTGAAGTGACCACAAGATGGCTTCAAACTGGTCCCGGCTCATTGCGCTCCCTGGGAAGTTGAAGTTATATACCCGACTCTTCTTCCAGTAGTCGGATCGGTGATGGACACTTACAAGGCCTGAAAAAATTATGATGGCCACAAAAGTATAAAAGTCCTTTACTGTGAGGGGTTTCCATGGATACTTTTTCCCAGCCCGCTGTTGCTTAGCAGCATTGCTGTTTGTGTTGTCTACAATTGTGCGGACAACAGAACTGCTAAAAAAAAGATTAAAAAGGGAAAGTGGAGTCCATGATGCCGTTTTGTCCAGTGTGGGCCCTGGGGGTCTTGCTGGCATAAATCTGAGTGGTTCTGGTGCAGTGTCCTCCTCTTCTCTGCTGTGCCACCTCAGATCACATCCTTGCATCGCTTTCGGAGCAGATGCAGTGATACTCTTTTTGGAGTAAACACTGTGGAACAAAAGACGTTTTCTTTTTTCAGTCACTGAAATATTTCAATTCAACTTTATAAAATTATTTATCTATATACTTATTTACCTTTGCTGTCTCTTTAACTTCTGAGGAGGCTCATAATCGTCATCATCACTACTGTGGAACAAAAGACACTTTCAGTCACCGGAATATTTCAGTTCAACTGTACAGATGATTTATTTATAAACTTTTTAATTTATCAAGTCTTATTTTGCTGTCTCTTTAACTTCTGAGGAGGCTCGTCATCGTCATCATCACTACTGTGGAACAAAAGACTTTTTAGACGTGTGTGTGTTGTTAAGAGTTTGATTTTTATTTCTTATTCCTCATACTGCAGTGTGATTTTTATTTTCATGATCTAAAAATTAGATGTAGTGAGGGTGCATGGCTGAAAACATGAGGTGATGTTCAGGGGAAAACAGAAGATCATAATCTTATGCCAGGGAGGGAAACTCTTTTCTCACCTTCAGGGATTGTCTAGAGCTGATCTTTTTAAATAAAACAGCAAATAAAGAATGAAGTTTAAAATTACCTCTCTTGTGACGGAATTTGGTAATCCGAGTCGCTGCATTCAGCGTCGTGTTCTGGTGCTAGGAGGTCGGATTCATCAGACGACGAGTCCACGAGATCCAGATTAGCACCGTTATCAATCAAAAATATCTGGAAGATTTCTTCAAAAGTTGGTCTTTTAGCCATATTCCTATTTTGTTGCAATAGTTTTGTTTTATGGAAAAGCAAAACCAAAAGAGTCAGAAAGTCTATGCGTACTATCGTATACACGCAAAACGCACGTGCATATAAACGTCGGAGCGCATTTGTCGATTTAAATGTTCGAGCTCCATCTATTGTGAAAGCTTACAGCCAATAGAGGCGAGAGACGTCTCCAGTCGACCAATGGACTTTGTTATAAGTCTAAACAAAGACGGCTTCGTAGGAAATTACGCAAGAGTGCATCCGCCATAAAAAGAGTCCCTAAGGAATAATAAACGGAGATTTTTTTTTCCCGGTCGGAATTCTTTTTGTGTGACACAAAACAAAGGGCTAACGGATACTAGAGGTCTGATGCCTATAAAAATGAGTTATGATCAGAAAACAGCAAAGGCAAGGTGCAGTTCATAATCATTGTTTGATAACGTAACATTCATTTTTGCGATTCTTTTATTGTTTATTCAGTGAGTTCTAGCAGTTATTGATGATATATGCTGGTCTTGGACCATTCACTTGTTTTCGACCCTTGCATGTTAAAGTGCTCGTGGTTTGAATTGTCTTTACTTTTCCTGAAATTGATTTTGTTGAGCTTTTTGTTTAACTTGTCAACTCCGCTTACCAGTTGGAAGGGGTGCTAACTAACATCTTTAATCTGTCTCTGCAGGAACCTGTAGTCCCCACATGTCTCAAAACCATCATTATCGTTCCAATACCCAAAAAGCAAGCAGTCACCAGTCACAACGAAACCAGCTGCTCTAACATCGATTGTTATAAAGTGTTTTGAAAGCCACCAGTTTGTCGGGCAAACATACGGTGGCCGACAGAAGATGCAGTCGCAGTTGCACTTCACACCACCCTGTGTCATCTAAAGCATCCCAACACATACACCAGGATGTTAATTATTGATCTGCCCCACAAACCGGTCAACAAACTCACCAACCTAGGACTAAACACCACTCTCTCCTCATGAATACTGAACTTTCTTTCCAACAAATCACAAAACATCAGGGTGGGAAACATCACATCATCCACTCTCACCCTGAACACAGGAAGACCACAGGACAGGGCTGTGTCCTCAGCCCAGTACTCTTCACTTTGTATACACATGACTACAAACCCATCCACACCTCCAACACTATAGTGAAATTTGCCGATGACATCACTAGTCGGAATGATAGCTGGAGACAATGAGATCCACTGCAGTGAGGAGGTGCAACACTTGGTGAAGTGATGCTCATATAGCAACCTGGTCTTGCATACATCATGTGATATAGCACTTGCATACATGTATATATA
>JBAMYA010042148.1:0-14760 GCA_037176975.1 Arrhamphus sclerolepis
TGTGTGTGTGTGTGTGTGTGTGTGTGTGTGTGTGTGTGTGTGTGTGTGTGTGTGTGTGTGTGTGTGTGTGTGTGCGCTTTGGAGCATATGCTTTCAGTCAGCGCATACACAAGTAGCTTTCTATCTTTCATTGTTTACATCAGCAGATTATAGATCAGCATGTGCCTGCTCCTGTTTTTGGTTGCTGGTTGGTTCTTGCAGTCATACGTATACCTTCTTTTTAAAGTTATCCAGGTTCTACAAGGTGCTTTACATCATTTACTACTTTGATTTCTACACTCAGACAAAAATGACCACATTGAGGAGCAATGTGGAGTTTATTAAGTGTCCTGCTCAAGGACAATTAAAGATTTGAGGGACGATAGAATTTTTTAAAAAATGTTTTAAATTATGCCAATTTCTTACATATGTCCATGATGTCCATGTAAGGCATCTTTATGTGATTTAATGGGGTAATATTCTCCAGATTGTCAGTAGATGACATTGCATTATTGGGGGCTAGTTTGTTCTAAATAAACATTCAAGTGTAATATATCATCTATTATCATATCAAGTCACATGACTTGAACTCAAATCACAATCAAATTGACAATTTGATGACTTTAGATTTGACAAAATGTCGTACCAATGACTTCCCTCTTTACTTGGGCCCGAGCTTCACTCTGAGTTGATTTCATTCATATGAATAGCTGGTTATCAGACTTGTGCAGACCTTGATAACCCATTTATTTGAATCAGGTTTGTTGTGGAAGGGAAACATCTAAGACATGCAGGGCAGCAGTCCTGGAGGACTGGGTTCAGGCACACCTTCTCTAGCCAATCAATGACAGGAGGTTCGTGATTGTGCTCATGAACATGCGGGGGGGTGGGGGCTTGGGAAAGTTCATGAAGACGCACGTTTTCTCTGGGAGCATCGGAGATAGAGGGAGGAAGGAGCTAGGTCTCCTTGTTTTGTTTGTGTTTTTGTTTCAAATATCAACAGATGTGATGCCACCCAGAAATATTTTTCTCTTCGTTTGACACTGCAGGTGTAGTAACTCAGCTTGGCCACTGCAGCAGAACAGTTTTCATAAGCAACTATTCAGGAGACAATACCCTGAGGAATGTCTGTATTCAGGCTGCTCTCATGCCTGCTTTACTGCTGGTAGTAGACGTGGGTCAGTATTATGGTATATCGTAAAATCAAAAAGTCATGGCTTCAAAACAGTAAAAGAAGTGAGACTTATTCCATAGTGTGTGTTATTTACGTCTGATCAAAGGCATGAGAGTGTATGGACCGCTTTAAGTTGTGTGTGGTGGAAAGGGACACAATGCCTTCTCTGATGATGTCATGGCTGGCATCCATGATGACCTAGGGCAGCAAACCACCAGTCATTTAAAAAAAAAGAAAGATTATTATTATTTTTTTAGTTTGTGAGATTACCTGAATAAATATACAGTTTGGAAGAGGAAGGCCATGTGACCTGCAATAACCTGTACTTTAAAAGCGTGGCTGCCAGAGGAGACAATACTACTCATCTAACATGCATTACCACACAAGTACCCTACCAGTACCCTACCAGTACCCTACCAGTACCCTACCAATAATGATAACATCAAAGGAACTATCACCACTATCACCATCACCACATCCTTATCTTAGTCTGTCTCAGATCTCCCCGTAGGCGCGCCACGACAGCCACCCCACACCACCCCACGCCACCCAGGGCCAGAGTGGCCAGAGAGGAACCTAAGGTCCAGAGGCATCCCCCCACAAGGCCACCCTCACCGACAGGGGGGCCAGGTAATGGCATCCAGAAAGCCAAAACCACAATGAGGTCATTCCACCCCTGACCCGGTCTGAGTTTGGGTCGGGTATCAAGCCAGGCTAGGGCAGAGAATTCAAACTCTGTTTGCTATGTTGTGATCATTACGCTATAGCTTTATATAAAATAAAAATACTATTAAAAAATGTTATTTGCCAGTATATCAAGCCCGAATCGACCCGATGAAAGTGGTGGGAAATAATGGCCCGATACCCGGCCTGAACTCAGGACCGGTCTGGGTCGGGTTTGGACAGAAGGGGAGGGGGGAGTGAGATACATTTTATGTCATTTGTATCTGTTGTTCAGATTGGCCCAATTTCTGGTGAACATTTCTGAAGGAGGAATTTCTATGAAACAGAGATGTTCAGAATGTTGAGGATATTACGTATGTTTTTGAATGTCTCCTTTAAATATCTTGTCTTTGTAGTATACTCAATTGAATATAGGTTGAAAAGGATTTGCAAGTCATTGTATTTTGTTTTTATTTTTATTTTACACAACATCCACTTTATTGGAACTGGGGTGGTATTCATATTGAATGGTTCGATACAAATACGTGTATTGTTATATCCCTAGTTGTCAATTGCTGTTCAAAGTTTAAATATAATCTAGTTTGTGGATAGAAGACTTTTTCCTTTATGTGCTGCTAAAAAAAAAACCCAGACGAGGGATTAAATATAGCTAACAATACTTAGATGGTTAAATCCTTTTTTTCCCATAAAAAAATTCTTAAACAATTTTTGTGTATCAAAAATGTATCATAATAATTGTGACATGTATTGAAAATCAACGTGACACACATATGTGTGTGTGTGTGTGTGTATACATGCTACTAGTGTATGTGTGTTTCTGAACATTTTTTTTAGGATATTATTATCTATTATATATGTTTTTTTTTTTTATTGATAAGGTGTTTTTTCGTAGTTTATTGGCAGCCCCCAGCCCGACTCCATAACCGTTTTTCCCCATGTTGTGATGTTTGTGTGGTGTTTGTGTGACTGTAGTGTGACTGTAGTCTGTAGTGTGCTTCCTGCTGGCTTCCTGCAGAGACGAGCTCGGGCCTCGCTCATTTTCGCCTGCCAGGTCAGCTGCTGTGTGTTTCAGTCTGAAGCCGTTGGCTGCTACTGAAGCGTTTGGCTCTTTTCTCTACTAGCGAGCAAACCTATATTCTAGACCCAACTGTACATCCAGCTCATTTTAAGGGGATTTATTATTATATATAGCCGTATATCAAACACACATCGGTCATTGGGGATTCCAACCACCGCTTGGCGGGGTCTGAGGGCCGTTATAACGCTTTTGTCGAGGTTTAATCAGAGCTAGAAAACAACGGTGGTGGAGGAGGAGATTCCATATTTGGAGCACAGAGGAGAAGGCACCCCCCTTGTGTGATTTGGAGCTTCTGGTGAGTATTTTTGTCTTTATACTTTGTTATTGCCGTTATAAATTATACCGGCCTGTAGAGCGGTTGCGTATTACTGTGTACTTAAGGTTTGGTCGGGTTATTGCGCCGTTTTGTAGGTTTATTTTTATATTTTCTCTCGGGAGTGGGGGATGGGCAGCCTCGGCGCGCGAGTAGGCGCGCGCGCCATGTGCACGTGTTCGTGTGGCAGTTGTCGTGCGTGTTTTGTGTTTGTGAGCGCGCCCTTCCTTCCTGCAAGTGCTGCTGGCTGTAAATGAAAACCACTTTTGTCATTTCTAACCTCAGAATGTTCGTGACGTTCATGCTGCTCAAGTTTAGCTCCTGAAGATGACTCCATGTCAGGAAAACAAACATTTTTGCTCATATCTGTCATTTACTCACTTTTATGCACTGTTGATGGCACTCATAATTTGGTTACTTCCACATTGACTGTATTTTATATTTAGCAAGTACACAATTAAGTTTGTTTTTGTAAACAAACAAACAAAACACTTAAGTGACACAAATGAAATGATAGTTCGGACAAAGCTTTGTATAGGTACAAGTCTGTGTTATGTTTTGTGGTGAAGTTTAAATTTATTCTGCCATTTAACCCTTTACAAAAAAAAACAAATGTGCAAAAGTTTTTCATTTAATTCAAACTTTATTCTGTAACATGTGCGTCAGTTTGATTGAGAGCGTACTAGAAGGCTCCACAGCCATTGGCTTGTGGGGGAGGGGTGAAAAAACACACACTCTTACACACATGCATACACACATGCACACGTACATGCACGCCCAAGAGGGCCTCTTGCCAACCTTGTGAATCTAAACTCAATGACACAATGTCCCAGTCCCAGATAAGCCTTGAGTATCTGCTAGGAAGGAAAAGGCTGGCACCACAGCCTCTGAACATAGTTAATATTCTCAGGCTAATGGGGTGACGTTTTTTTCTGCCAGATAGTATAATCTAGTCTTCACATGAACGTCTGCTTATTTTTGTTGAATATTTGTTCAGCGCCCCCTCCCCGCATGACATTGTGGTCTGAGTAAACATTGCAGTTAACATTTCAAATTGTTTATGGAAAATTTTATGTACGGATGCTGAATAAATATTTATGTGGATACTTTATCTGACACTGAACTTAAAAAGTGAGAATCTAAATACTCTGTAGCCCCATTGCACGGCACGCCGTGTGAACGATGTAACATTTAGTTCTGCGACCTCAGGAGGTAGTAAAACATGCATGCAGTGTCTGCGTCCATCTACGTAGACTAGAATGGGGGTCAGGTTGACCGTAGGCCGCCGTGTGTATCGACAGGTCCTAGCCGTCTGTTAAAAGTTGAGAAATGTTCAGCTTTCGACACATCAATTCATACGTCATCCAATCAGGCTGCAGCAAGGGAGAAAGCTCTAGCCAATGAAATGATAGGAGGTGGGTCTACAGTGGCTTGTACCCGTCTATGATCAGACCTCCATTACAGGAAGATGGAGGAAAAATAGTAAAAGTGGTGTTTGTGGTCTCTCAGAAATGCAGCTTGGGAGGAAGTGCGGGAGTGCGTGAATCTGGTATGACTGCGTTTGTGTGTCTGACAGCACTGATGTGTCACTGGTAGGAGATCTGGCTTGAGCCGTTGCTTTTTAATTTAGCCTCTGCAACGCTATCAGAAGAGCGACTCCTGTCGAGCTGGAACCGGGTCTCCTTTCATTCACCTGCCTGGATACTGAAACAGAGAACATAGTTACTAGCAGTTAGCTGGTCATCTTAACAAGTAACCCTCTTCCTGGATATTTGAGCAGCGGTTTGTGTCGTCATGACCAGAAAAAAACAACTAATCAACGAGTTGCATTGGAGACCTCCACCGTGCGTTGTTGCAATGCACACGTGCTAACGCGCTGTAAAGTGCTCTCTTCCAGCTGCAGGAACATCGCAAAGTCCATCAGTGACAGGGAACAAGTGTCCTATGGGAACAACTTTATTTTTTGTTTGCACTTTTTTCAAAGCTGTGCTTTATCCTGCACCATCCGAATAAAACTGTAAAACAGTGATCAGAAACGTTCACGTGGAGATAATCCAGGACGTACCAGAGATTCAAATTATTGAGCCAAAAAGGAGCATCGTGTGACCACTCATCAGCTGCAGTGAAGCTCGGGTTTTATTGAGTAAGTACATGAAGGACGCAGGTCAATGTGTTTTTGACTTAAACACCAACTGCTGGCTGGTTGTTAAGCAACATAAATGTTCTTGTTGGTAGAGAAAGAGCGTACAGAATGACTGGTCCTCAGAGGTCACCTCTATGGCTTTATTGGCGCTTTAAAGTGAGACATCAACCCTCAGGGATTCACCTGATGAATTTAATCCAGACAAAGAACCTCTGTGGGCCTAAAGCCCGGTTCTTAATTGTGCATCATTCATGTACATATCGGTCACCTCAAACCCTCAGGACTCTGGGTTTTTCAAGTCCTGTCTCCATGTGTTAAAAATGAACATTTGAGCAGTGTTTCTTATGAAAACAGTTAGCTAAATATCAGGTGAATTTATCAACAACCCAGGGTTGTTAAACATGTGCAACTGCTCCTTGTTTCATTTAACAGCTCTACACAAAAAATATTCTGTAAATATATTTTTTAATGGTAAGCAAAATTGGACATCATATTGTTATAATGTCATCATGTTGATAAAAACATGGAAAGAGAAAAGTGAAATGTCACCCAACATATTTGTCCAAAAAAAATGTCTTGAATCGGCAGATAGCTGCTTCAACACCAGCTGTAAAAAAACAGCAACATTTTAATCTACTTCTATGTTGATGTTAGGACAAGTAGGTTGTCTTCTTAGACTACATTTGTATTGGTGGATGCTGCTGTTGTAATGCGGTTTTCAAAAAAATGATGTCCAGCCATGCCAGACGTCTGTAAACGTATATCACAGGGTCATCTACGCTCAGCGGGCACGAGTGAAAACAAAAGCTTTACGAAATTTCCACACGAGTGTATTTTCTTTTAAAATTGAAAAAACCCAATTGCTGTTGCTGTTAAGTGTTCGTACCATAAACGTGTAAAAAGGGCAACCTGGGCTCGCACGTACGATTTTTGCTGTCTTTCAAGATTAATACAAGCCACACTGTATGACGTGAAATAGATTGCTTGTTGCGTGTTGAATCGCAGCTTTAGCAGAAGTAAACGCAGGGATATTTTAGGCTGTTAATGCAGCGTTATCAGTGTGTGCCCAACTGAGGCTGATGCCATGGCGCTGATGAGATGAAAGTGGCCTCATGCCGTTGTAATTTTCAGGCCCTTTGGAAATAAAAGAAAGTGCCTTTCTTCTTTGTTTGTTGTTGCATTTTTCCTTTGCGTTTCTCGACTGTATTGGGCAGCTGTTGCTAGATTTACTGTGCGCTGACTTTTACATCATTTCATGGTGCATTGCTCCAGATTTCCTGACTGACCGTCTTCGATCACATGCTGGCTTGTAGCTCCTTCATCTTTGTTCCCTGTTCACTGTGAAATGTACGACTGCTGTTTTTGAGCTGTGGTGGACAACTATGTTTTTCTCCTACAATTGTGCATCTTTCACACTGTACAACCAAAGTGTGAACACGGCCATATTGGTAGGAACTGATTAGCCCCAACTCTGGTTCATCCACAAATAGGCAGAGTGAGCGAGCCTGGAGGTTGCCTGTTAACTGCAAATTAGCTCAGTTACTGAAAGTTAGCCATCTTAGCTTGAATTGGCTCTTGCTGATTTATGATGCTACTGACTAAAACAAAAGAGTAAATATGCAAATTAGCTCTTTGTCTTGCTTTCCTGATGTAGTGTCTGCACACAGAGCGGTAGCTCTAGCCACTGAGCTATCACTACTATGGTATTTAGCAGTTTCCTTGGGATTAGGACTGTTGACAAGCTGAAAGACTTACTGTGTCACAGTGCAGCTTTAAACAGAAGCACTTTCTCCAGGTGACTGATGACAGCTCAGTGTGTGTCTCAAGGACACCTAAATGAAATGGGTATTCTTCTGGCAAGTTAAGTATGTGGTTTATAGGTGTTAAAGATATAGATGTTTACATAGCTGAGTGACCTAATCAACTTGGCTTAATAAAGAGAAAATACTGTCTTTTATCATCAGATGTTTACATAAATGAAAATTAGCGGGACTGAACGTGTCTTTCATTTTGTTTTTGTTGGACATTTTTCCATGATCACAGCTTTCCCAGTTTTTCTCGTAAAAATTGTCCCGTCTTGTCCTCTAAATTGGCTGATTTCCTGTATTTTCATACAACTTTATTTAGCTTTATGTAATGTTTCCAGTTGGCAGTTTTGGCTCAAAACTTGAGCAATATTTTAAAATGTCCATAAAACTCATCTGCGCTTTCATTAACATGTTACACCGACAGTCCTCTATTGTGATAACCTACATCTGTCTGCTAGATGTTGCTAGAAGACACCAAACAACATGGCCGCCCTCTGACCACCACATGTTTATATAAATTTGTGCCTCTCCTCTCTGTGTTCTTCATTCTCTCGTCTTTTCTTTCTTTACCTGCCTAGCCTTTGGCAGGACTGTCCCCCCCCCTTATAAGCCGGATCCTGTTCAAGGTTTCTTTCCAAAGGGGAGTTTTCCATGCCACTGTGTGTCTTAAAGGTTTTTCTCCCACTAGGGGAGTTTTTTTACTTGCTACTGTTTTGTTTACTCAAGGGTCATACCCTGGGTCTTTGTAAAGGGCCTCGAAACAAATGGTACTGTAATAGGCGTTATATAAATGATCTTTAATTAAACTGGTAAGACCTTCCAAGAATAATGGCAGTGGATGTCGGTAACGTCCTTTATTTTGGCACATCCATCTCTATCTCTGCCACCATTTAAAGTTAAACTGAAAACTACTGTTTTCCTCTGCCTTTGTTTAGTCAAATTTGACTGCACTGTTTTTTAAACTACTCTTTGTTTTTAATCCTTTTTCTGTCCAGTTAACATTTAAATGATTGATTTTTAATTATTTTTTTCATGAATTATTTTTTTTTAATGAATTGACTTAAGATTATTTGTTTTAATTAGTTGATTTTTATTTCATCTTAATGTCTCTGTAGAGCACTTGCCTTTGTGTATGAAATGTGCTCTACAAATAAACGTGCCTTGCCCACCACCCCAGCTGTCGTATTTTAGCCAGTGAACTGTTGAGCTGTCTTGAACACCCTGTTTAAGAAAATAGCTGTATTCAGTTGGTGCTACTCAAGTATTGGGATGTTTCCTCAGTTGAGGTTTTTAACATCTATGAACTGAAGGGATACGTAAACTGTGATTAGATTAAACCATCAGGGCTGAAGTATTCCACACTCATAGGATGCCTCTTAAGTTAAGAGTTAATTGTTATATATGGATTCTATAGAGCAGGACCCCTGAGTCCATGGCAACACATCAGTACCCTGTCTTCATTTGGCACTTACGTCGTACACGTCCTCCAAAGAATGTGCAACGGAGACAGAGCATCTCCTTGAACACTAGAGGCACTAGTTGGCCACAAGTGAACTGTCATAAAGCCCTCCTGCAGTCACAGTATTTATATATAACCGTTAGCTGTGTGATGTTGGTTGTGTTGAACCAGGGCGGCGGCCTGACATAACAAGACGTCATCAGAGGCTATGAGGTACCCATGAAAAACATACAGTTGTTTCTTGTTAAATTCTCACATGGGTGAAACAAGGCAAAAAAATACTCCTATTGACATTGATTTTATGATCTAGCATTACATCTCTAATGACTCTGGTAATGTTTTTGTCTGGCTGTGACTAAAACAAAAGAATAATTTCATCAGTGTTGCTTCTCGTGTGCAGTTGTATTTGTGACTCTGGCTCTGCATTCTGCCCCCAAGCGTGGACCCTCCTGTATTACATGTACTGATCACATGGTACAAAAGCAAGAAACGTTCGCAACGCAGCTGGTTGTGAAGGCAAATGGACATGAATGCCCTGACAAACTGCCACTATATAACATATGTTATGGATTGTCATTGCCAGATAAGAATGTTTTTTCTAAGCAATTTTTGCCTGGTTAAATAAAGGTTACTTATATTTCTCTGCTGACCAAGAGGTTTTTCCATTGCAGTTTTTTTTTTTTTATTTATTTGTAGTCCACAAATGAACACATCAGTACAGTAATGCCATAGTTTGCTTGCTACTTTTCTGTGAAAATATTACTAAATGTTGTCCGAAAAGGTCAAAATGATAAAAACCCTCAAGTGGCAGCAGTCTGTGACAGTAAACGATTTGAAAACATGTGAATATGAATGAGTGGTTCTTGATATATCTAGGCAACTGCCCCAGTATTAACGTTGTGTGGAAAATAGTGAAATATTTAACACTGTATTCTGTACCCAGCTTCAATGTCCAGATTGCTCCAGTTTCCCCCTTTCGTACAGATTTCATTTTTGGTTGTTTCATTTTTTTCCCCAGTGCTGATGATTCTTTCGGACTAAGAGAAGAAAATGTAACCTTTCTCAAGGCTGTGCTTTTATATCAGAGTACATTGGTGAATAATGGGAGTAAAGCAGGCTGCCAGAGCTGACTGTACACATGCACAGAACAGTTATTGTGATTATAGATGCCTCATCCTCATGGTCGCAGAGCAGTCTCAGAGAGAAAAAAAATCATATCCACAACCGAGGAGCGACGTATCTTTTGGTGGGACTGATCACTTTTTTGCAGTGGTAGCATTACAAAAAATCAGTATAGAGCACTGAGTGAAAACAATACATGTATATTTTTAGCTTGAATGTTATAGTCCTGATTTCTGTTGCAGTTGACAGTTTTTGGCCTTTTGTCTTTGATGTAACAGAGCACATGTTGAGCTGCAGAGGCAGCTGAGTCATGTTATCTATGTAGGACACACTGATTACTTGGCCTTAATAAATCACAGAGGAAGCATGTTGGAGTAGTACAGTTATGTAACAAGTTCTTGTGAGTGTTTTGGATTGAAAAGGGAAAGACAAAATGGATGTAAGTGCAGTGAGAAAAAATTTCTCCCTTCATTAGGTAATGGTCACACACGAAATGGTGAGAAGCAGCTATAGAACAACCTTGAATTCTGCGCAAAGGCCTTTTTACACAGTGGTTATGTTCTATTGGCATAAAAAGAAGCTGTCCTCAGTGAACCAGTGCTGTTTCTCTTGTGTAATTTATACAGATCAAAGGGGGCAGCACAGTAATGTAACAGTCTGTGATTACATCCATGAAATCACTGGATGGTCCTTTTCGACAGAGGATGGAAAAGACTAATTTAGTGCTAGTTTTAGGCTTAGTCTAGGACCTCCATAGTGTGATTATTGGCAATCCTTTAAACCGTGTTGAATCTGAAACACAGTACAGTTCAGCATGTTGTGACCAGCGACTGTATAAACTACGGATGAACTATCCGGTTATTATTTATACTAATATTGTAATTATATATAGTTTGTTTGAGAAACGTGAGGTCTTCAGCAGATTTAGCAAAAAAAGATTTAAAAATATCAATATAAATCATTATGTACAAAATATATGTAATATGTGTTGCTATATTTCCCAGCCATAATCATGAGGTGCTTGGTGCCCCCTGGAGTCCTTTCCATAGATATGCGGTGGTCCTGAAAGTGCAACAAAGTCACTGTTAAGGTATGAATCTAGTTCAGTGCAATGACAACTTGAAAACTGTAGTCGTTAACAGGCTGACAGGTGGTTTGATACAGGTGTGAGAGCTAAATATTACGGCAGAAACCAACATCTGTGTTTTCAAGGTTCTCTCCAGCTTTTGAGACCACGGTGGTGCCAACATGGGGTACCCACATCAGGGGTCGGTCTGCAGGGGGTGTCCAGGGGCCTCTCTTAGGAAAATTTTGAAGAAACTAGAAAAGCACTCGGAAAGCGCAGACCTCCGCCAAGCAGTACTGTTCCCCCACATATTGCGACTTAAGACCTAAAAATAATATTCCTACATGTACTTTATCTATTTTATTGGATTCTTTGACCATGTAAACATACACTTAGCAATTGGAATCACATTGATCTCATTATTAGTTTAATAGTAACATTTCTGTAATGGTGGTTTCTTCTGGATCTGCTCCATAACTATTATAGAAACATCAAATCTGTTAATATACTTCTGTTTCAGCAGACTGTCAGCTACAGTTTGATGTTAGTTGCACGTCTGTATCATTTGTTACCTCACAGTGTTGAAAAAGATGATAATCCCCGACTTTTTTGATGTTCTAGATCTTAGTATCCAGAATATTACAGGATCTGGATCAGACTTTTACACATTTTTGATGATGTCATGACCATGTCTCGTTTTTTTTTTTTGTTTTTGTTTTTTTAACCAAGCATTCAGAGCATTTATTGTGGAGATATATACACATATCCTGAAAATGGTCCTATCTCACAATGATAAAAAATCCTTTAAAAAATTCCTGGATCCAGACGGTGATCCAGACCACCTCCAGAATTTAATTATTTGTTCGCTGTCCCAGTTTGGACATGTCCTGAAATTTTATGAAAATCCATCCATAACTTTTTGAGTTATGTTGAAAACAAACAAACAAACCAACGCCGGCAAAAACATAACCTCCTTTGTGGAGGTAAAAAGGGTAAAATGGTGTTTTTTTCCTGCAATTTTAAAAGAAGAATAAGCAATAAAATGAGACACCAATGACTGTACTTCACAAGATAATTTGCTGTATTTCTCCAATTAATCGCCGGGCCGCAAATAGCTGCCTGGTTCTTTTAAACGCCTTGGGTCATCACCCATTTTGTGTATTAAACGCCCACTCGAATAATGGCTGGGGCGATTATTTGCATTATATTGAGGTAAAAAATCAAGACTAATAGAAGTAAACAGTTAGCCACAATAACTGTGGAGCACTTCTGTTTTCTATCAAAATAAAAGAGCTAGCTAACATTAGAAAAACAGGTGCACTGTAATCTTAATTTGACGTCTAGCTGAGTATGCTGAATTGCATTTAAACACACCGGAGGACATGTAAACTTGGAGGACAATGGACAGCAAAGGGGCATAGACGAAAACCTAAGAGGGAAGAAAAATAAAAAGTATGATGCTACATTTAAGCTTTGAGTTGTAAAATATGCTGAGCAGAACTCTAAAAATCAAACAAAAATAAAGTAAATAAATAAATAAAGGCCTGCAGCGAATAGCCGCCTGGTTCTTTTAAATGCCTGGGGTCCAAGTTGATTTTGCGTATTAAACGCCCGGGCTATTAATTGGGGAAATACGGTACGTCATGTGACTGCCAGCAGGAACACTGAAAAATGTGCTAATATTCTTTATTCGAACGCGTTACAGATATTCGACTATTTGAAAATCATGTCCCATCCCTACTGTGAAGTCCATGTGTGTGCAGCTGTCACAGAGAAATTTGGTCTTAATTTTTCAGACTTTCTGATTATCACGTGTTACTGCAACACATGTATAATATACCAGTCATATATGCTTTAGTTCAGTTCAATCAAATTTATTTCTATAGCGTCTATTTACAACAAAGTCATCTCTAGGCACTTCTCAGAAACCCAGATCATGACCACATGCACATGGCACATGGCAAAGCCTAGCAAGAAAAAACTCCCTCTTGGGAAGAAACCATGAGTGGGACCCGATTCAAAGGGGGACCATCTTGCTGAAGAAATGAGGAGACAGGACAGTGAAGATGAAGCAACACTTCGGTGCTGCACTTGGGGAAATGGCTGTGGTCTCTGTGTGTGAACCTGAGGGGTCAAGTTCAACAAAGCCTCCATGCTCCTCACCCATCCCCCTCCTCACCCTCAGAGTTTTGATGTCGGCAGGTTGGAACTCCCCTTGTACTGTATAAATCAAACATATGAATCATTGAATTGAATGGTTTATCCAAAATAATACCAATATTGATGTCGAGCTGACCTGGTGCCCATAAACATGAAATTGAATGATTACAGGATCAAAGATTAATTGGAAAGCATTCTTCTTTTGTAATCCTTCTATAACTGTATTTGATCAGCTAATGATTACTTAACAGTTCAACCACAGTTTGAAATCTGGGGACATTATGTGAGTTTAAGTTCTTTGTTGAATGGTTTGATAATTGATGACAAATGTACTCCACTGGCAAGAGGAAACAAACATTGTTCCGATGCCAAATCACAATCCACGTTCATATGAAGATGCATAACATGATTGGCAATGCCTCATTACATCCCATGTCAGAGCTCTCCTATAAACTTCTTTCAATCATTCCAGGACTTCAGTTTCACATGTTTTTAGTTAATGGGACCTCAACCGCTGACGTGAGTCTTCATTAACCAGGACTAGATCTGCAGCAAGAACTCTTTGAACCTCTACATGGCCGTGATGGCCCCTGCCATGGCTTAGCTACTTCAGGCCCCGAGAAACTGCTGAGTGGGATTGAAGCTCACTTGGAGCTCATTGGTTTCAAGTTTGGGTAAACTCTTCTTAACGATAACCTGTGATTTCTCAGTAATACAAACAGCTTCTTCAAAATAACACACAAGACATTTCAATCAATCAAGAATCAATGGTCCTTCATGCGAGGGTGGAGCAATTAATCAAAATCGACATTCAGACCCTATAACCAATGGCAAAATAATAAGTAAGATAATCACTCATTAAATGTAATCAAGGTAACTTGTTAAATTAATTGGGTTAAGGTTGGATGATATAAAATCCTATTTTACTTAAGGTTCATTCTTTAAAGATGACGCCTGTCCCACTGCTAGAAAGGTGCTATATAAGTGTGTTGTTATTGTAGACCAAACTTCTTACAGACCCTCTAACAGACCTCCTTACAGACCTGCCCAGATAATGTGGTTGAAGTCAGGCCAGCGCCTGAGTGGAAACATTTGAACTGGTCTGTGTGTGCCACACGTGCTGCTGCTGACGTGAACTCTGCACCAGTGCCAAAAATAGTTTCCTGGTTGTCCTGTTAAAAATTTCAGAAGTAAGCTTTTCCTCACTACTTAAACACACACCTGCGTCCTTGAGGGGCAGGTGTGTGTTTTTACAGCCGCTGACTGGCCGATGCAGAAGTCGTTCAGCCTGCGGTGGCTCGCCTCGCCGTCTGTTCTCTTTCACCAAAACACAACTCTTTAGGGCTGCAACTATTGAACATTTTTCTAGTCGAGTATTCTGTCAATTCTTTCATCGATTAATTGGATAAATCATGCTTTTGTTGTTTTAAACAACAATATCATGTGCAAGATAATGAGTGCTTGTCTTTGAGCAGTGTTCAAGAGTGGGGGAGAGAGAATCTGCCTCAGTGCATGTGTGTGCAATGCATGTGCACGCCTTTAAAAGAGCAAATGGTTACAATGGAAAGATGTGTGTTTGACGCACTCAGGAGGGGGAGATGAGGAGGGACGAATTACATGAGTGAAGTTTTGGTGCATTTGCGCTCTTGCTACACATCATTCCTATTGACTCATAACAGGCCACAAATAATTACAAATACTGTACGTTCTAACAAGTGCTAGCGTTCACATCAGCTAGCAATCGTAAAATATACATTAACTTGTAGAGCAGGGG
>JBAMYA010042149.1:0-14757 GCA_037176975.1 Arrhamphus sclerolepis
CCATTGGGGTTCAAAAAACCTGTGGTGGGTTGGTAATTCTTTCCAGGGAAAAAAAAAAACCATGGGGTGGGACAAAAAAAGAACCGAAAAAAAAAAAAAAAAAAAAAAAAAAAAAAAAAAAAAAAAGACCCACAGCACATCAGAACAACATCAACAGCGAACTAATACTTCAAACAATGGACACAGTTTAACAAGACGACATTTAAAGCTGCTGAGGAAATCAGGGCTTAAAGGTCGCAGCCTTCTGACCTGCTTCAAAGAAACAGGAAGCTTAAAGCAACTGTTCAATCACAGCTGGGATCTAAAATCTCCTCAACCATCACAAATTGGTCAATGTTAAATTAGTCATTGGTCCTGCCGCTGAGTATTTAAATCAAACATTTTTATGTCTATAAAAGACTTAAGTGACTTCTTTACAAAAACAACAACAAAAAAAGACAAAAAAAAACAAACAAAAACACTAAAATCCAGAATAAAAGGCCAAAAAAAGAATGGAGAAGATAGATGAAAACAATCCCAAGTTTGGAATGCCATGACGATGTGTTGCGAAGAGTGGTAATTATGGATATAAATGGATAAATTAAGGGCCAACAACGCCAAATGGGAACTTGCACCCCACAATATAACAACCCGAAGGGCAAAAACAGGAGTCTATAACGGACACAAGCTCAGGACTGAGAAAACAGACCATAGATTCAAGAAAAAAGTGGTTTATTAATATAATGCTACAAAATCAATCAAAACTAAACCTAGAAAGAGAAATAAAAGTTCCTGGGGAAAAGAAAATGTAAACATCAGTATAAGAGAAAGGGATTTTTATTAATCTAAAATAACAAGACATTAAATCTTAACTATAGCAACAAAACAAAAATAAGTGAGCTGGGGTCCTCAGTGGGAGGCAGACTACTAGGACAGTGTCCCTCCTCACCATCCTGGGTGCAACACTGCAAACCAACACAGCATGCAATAAAAACATCCCAGTGCCTACTTTCATGCAGAGTGAGGTCCTCACCATGGTGCCTAACCTCCCACCTGATGACACCCAGTCTGCACTGAAAAAAAAAACAACAACAAAAGGTTAACACAATCAAACAGAACAAAAACAACAACCTAATTAACAGTTTACATTAAAAACTCTAGTAAATAAAGCAAAACTGGCCAAACAAAAACACTTGAGTGAAAACACAAATGAGGCCAAAAGAAAACCCAACTTAACAAACCAAAGGGCAGCCACCTCCACAGACCAGCAAGTGAAGGGGGAGAAAAGGGCCTAGCTGAGGCCTTATATACTACACCTGGGCAGGGGGAGGAGCTAGAAGGAGCCTAACTGAGTCACACCCCACTACAATCCACCCCCAGGTTTTCAATCATCGACCTGACGATTAGCACTCACTGCCTAGACCTAAATACCAAAGAGCCACTGAGCACAGGTCTCGAAGAAGCAGTAGAACCAATTGCTCTACTCCCAGCAGTCTGAGGAAGATGATGAAGGTTAGGATGCCTGCCTGCATTTGAACGAGTGGATCTTCTCAAGAATGTCTCACTAGTACTTGATGTTGCAGTACTAGATATAGAGAGACCTTCACCCGGTTGAAGTGTAGTAGTAGTTGGGTTTGACAGAAGTGTGACTGTAGTTGGCAGGGCCAGTGGATGGGTTCCTGGGATGCCTGAGGGCTCTGTGATCGCAACTGCCCAATCACCATCTCATGATGACTCCTCTGCTATATTGGATCCCAACTGTTCAGGGGGCTCACTGGGGGGACACTCAGAAGCACAATCCACCTTGCCTTTTAACAGTGAACGGTGCACATGTTTAACCTGCTGGAGATCATGCATGGGAGCCACAGTGTAGACAGACCCTCCTGCTTTAGGCGCCTTCAATACTTGAACACTGTGGAGCTCCAAATGTCTTGAATTTTATGATGGCCTCTTACTGCCATATCTCGTAGGAAGACCTACTGACCTTCTCGCAGGGGGACATCTCGAACCCGCTTGTTATAGTGCTCCTGCCGAGCAGCTGAAACTCCCAGATGCCTGGTAACACTTTCAAATGCATGCTGTAGCCGTGTCTGGTGCTCCACAGTCCAATCATGGGGTGTCCGGCCACAGGTTCCTGCACCCTTCCCAAAAGAAAGTAATTGGGGATCTTGACCAAACATCAGAAAAAATGGAGTCTCACCCGTGGACTGGTGCGTAGTAGTATTAAAAGCAAAAGTTACTTGGGACAAGTAGCAGGACCAGTCCCTCTTCTTGGTGACAGGCAAAGTGTGAAGGAGGTTGTGTAATGTGCGATTGAACCTCTCATATTGCCTGTTTTCCAGCTGGATGGTAAGGAGTGGTGTGGCTCTTCTCAATGCCATACATCAGGCAGAGCTGCTGGATGAGATTACTCTCAAAGTTCCTACCCTGGTCAGAGTGGAGTCAAGCAGGCACACCAAACCTACAGAACCACTCATTAACTAACACTTTGGCCACTCTAGATGCCCGCTGATCGTGAGTCGGGATGGCCTGGGTATAGTTTGAGAAGACATCAGTCATGACCAGGATGTTCTCCATTCCATTCTTGGCAGGCTCCAGGACAGTAAAATCTATGGCTAGGACCTGGTTTGGACGAGAAGCAAGCAGGTGACCCATATATGCACAGGCAGCAGGTTGAGTGTCTTTGGCTACCTGGCAACGTTCACACTCCTGGCACCACTGTTTGATATCTTGGTACATTCCAGGCCAATAGCACTGCTGACGGACCAACTCCATGGCTTGTTCTACCCTCTGGTGTCCATGTTCATCATGCCGCTGCTACAGTACATGCTTCTTGAGTGAGGTAGGTAATATCAACTGGAGCACTGCGTACCCCCTTGGGAGGATAACATGGTGTTAGAGCACCCCTCCTTGCTCCACTAACCAATCCCACTGTTTGACCAGCCCATGGACTTCCTTTGAAGCCAGAAGCCACTCAGCTGCATCCAGAGCCCTCTTTCTGGCCCAGAATGTCAGAAACTTCTTGATTGGGTCATCCCCCAGCAAAACATGCAACTCATGGGGGGGGGGGGGGTTGTCCTGACCCAACCTGTACTTTATTGAAAAGTCAAAAGAAGCCAGCTGTGCCGCCCAACTTTGCTCCGGCATAGGCCAAGACTGGAGCAGACACCAACTTTCTTTTCAGGCCCTCGAAGCCCTGCTCACACTTATCCATCCATGCTGTTGAAAGGCTCACTTCTGATGGTCTCCGGGATTTTGTGTCGGTGAGTTAAGCAGCCAAACGGGCCAAACAAAAATGCAAAGGGGCTGCCAGCTTAGCAAACCCCTCCACAAACCGCCTGTAATAGCTGGCAAAACCTAAAAAGGAACGCAGTTCTGACACATGATTAGGTCTTGGCCATTTTGTAACAGCTTCGACTTTACCAGGGTTAATGGCTACAGCTTCTCTGGAAATGATGTGAACCAAGTAGCTCATCTCTGTCTGTCTGGACTGACCACAGATCTGGACTGACAACACGTCTGGACTAAACACTTGTCTGTACCTAACACAGGTTTGAACCAACCCCAGCTCTGCATCAGTCATAGGTTTGGACCGAGCACCGACCTGTGGTCGGTCCAGAACTGTGGTCTGCACTGACAACAGGTCTGGACCGACAACAGTTCTGGATCAATCACAGGTTTGGACCGACAACAGGTCTGGACTTACCACAGGTCTGGACCGACCACGGGTTTGGACCAGTCACAAGTTTGGACCGACCACAGGTTTGGAAGTCGACTGTCTACAGGAGACACAACGAGTCATGTCAACAGTGAAACCTTCCATGCTCCTGGTTCCTTCTCTTCAAAACACAACCATGCAGAAAGAATGGTATGAAGATATCCTCCAGGAGGACCAGCATAACTAGGAAGTGGTCTAAAAGATTACAGAGTTAAAAGCTTTATCAAGAAGGAAGGTCTTCAGCCTAAACTTAAATGTAGAGAGAGAGCCTTCCTTCTGGAAACAAAAACAGTGTTTGATCTCAAAAGGGGTTCAGACCACCGGACATGTTGGGTCAATGAATGAGGTTTAGACAAACCATATTACCAGTTACAGCATCGCCTTTTCCCCATCAAATTGAAACACAAAATCTGAAACCTCTTCTTTTCCCCTATAAATAACAGTCCAATCAGGCATCATGGCGACCACAAAGAAATCCCTCTGTGGCGCCTCTTTAACAGTTTTTCTGATGCCAAAACAGGGTTTTTACCAGGTGCATACTGTCGTTGGAGATGACCCTCACAGCAGAAATGAGGGTCGGATTAAAGCTGGCTTTCAACCATGTCACTCTTCGTTCACGTGCTCATTAAAGGCACAGGACTGTGTCATCTGACCACTTCGCTTCTGTTCCGAAGGTGCACGCAACCGATGAAGAGTGTGTAAAAGAGGAAGATGGCATGAAGCATCTGAATGATGAGCAAAGCTCCTGTAGCAGAAGAGGACGCAGTCACCACAATGACATCAGAAGGTTTCTGAAGTCCTTCATGGGACAGTGAATCAGTCTCAGAAACTGCAGAAGCTGATAACAGTGATATCACCAGGAAATTCCAGTCATAACAGCGGCCTCGCTCTGCAGAGTGAGCAGCAACAGAGGCTCAGGTTTGACATCCGCTCAATGACCTCTCAAACTCGATTCTCTCTTGTCTGCCATCATGTCATGTATTTCCGCCTGTAGTCTGTTTGATGGGGACCGTTTCAGATATCAAAACATGCGCCTGCAGATATCGCCTCTGCTGTGCAGCCGTTCACGCCTGACTGAGCTAGAAAAGCCTCCAGGACGGGCGCACACACATCAGCGGCATCACAAAATCCTCCCTAAGAGCTCCCAAGAAGCAGATGAGTGCATGTGTAAGACAACCGTGGTTATAAAAGAGAGGGAAACACTGAATGGAAAAAGAGCAAACAAACAAAAGAATAACAAACAAACAAAAAAAAAACCCCAAACATTCTGACATTTGAAAAAAAGAGAAGTCACCATATTCTGCTCATTTTCAGCCACATAGTTTCAATCTCTGGAACTAGAATGATGTTAGAACAAGAATGATGAATAAGTAACAAATAAACAATCACAAGGAGAGGCTCTTCCTGAAAATGTGTTTTGATGGTCAAATTCCTGGAGGCTTGCTGGCTCATGAATACACACAACTACTGTCACAAGACACTCATTTTCAACATCATCCAACATTGGACCAAGCATCAAAATAATATGACCCAGCATCAGCATGGTTGAACCCAACATCCTTATGGTAGGACCCAGCTTCGCCATGATAGGACCTAAAATCAAAATGGTAGGATCCAACATTTCCATGGTAGGATCCAACTTCGCCATGGTAGGGCCCAACATCAAAATGGTAGGATCTGACATCTCCATGGTAGGACCCAACTTCGCCATGGTAGGGCCCAACATCAAAATGGTAGGATCTGACATCTCCATGGTAGGACCCAATATATGCATGGCAGGACACAACATCTCCATGTTTGGACAAACCTTCGCCATGATAGGCCCTAATATCACCATGATAGGACTCAACATCACCATGGTAGGACCCAACTTCGCCATGATAGGCCCTAACGGCTCCATGATAGGACACAACACCTCCATGGAATGAGCCAACATGAACATGGTAGGACCCAACATCTCCATGGTAGGACCCAACATCACCATAGTCGGACCCAACAACATCATGGTAAGACACAACATCATCATGAAAGGACCCAATGGTAGAATGTCCATGCCACATTCTTAAGATTTCCTACAAATGACCTCTGCATTAAATAATTTATAGCTCTCTGTAAATCCTCCCACACATGTTGGAGTCAGAATCAGGTTCAGGACCACATGATGGAGCATAGCATGGAGCACAACTGCAGATCTGTTTTTCTACTAGTCTATATATGGTCTAGTGGTCTAGATGAGAAATGTGGTAAAATGTCGACTGAGCGAGAAAACATCAAGGAGTACAAAAGCTGTTGATGCTATTGATGATTACTGTGACCCAATTTTGAACTGGTTTTGTTCAGGTCCAACTGGTTGCATATCAGAATCAACCCTTCCTGGTGCTGTCTATCTGGTTGGATTCATGAGATTATGAGTTCAACTGAGGGTTTTGAGATCATGTGGGGGTTATATGCTCTACTGGACTGAGAACTGGTCACGGTGGAGGCCACTGAAGATGGTCCACTGTTATCAAGAAGGGTTGGACATGTCAGCAATGATGTCCCGAAACTTGTGTTATATTTATGGTGTTACATTTCTGCTTTGGTGCAGACATATTTTCATGATTTCGTAAAGCAGCCAGGAACATGGAGCGGCTCTTCTGGTCACACATTTAGGTGTCAAATCAAGTTTTTGTTGCACGTGTGGTTTGTCTTTGCAAGGGTGAATTAAAAAAAAAAAGTCCTGTTTTAAACAAATGCAGGTCAGAGAATTTCATTTTATGTGTTTAATTACAGGACATGTTATGTTGCACAGTTGTAGTCATCAGTGCTGCTGCTGCAGGCAGGGAGGATGTGATGTTGGCAGCTGGTTAAGATGTGTGTGATGAAAATTTAAAAAGCGTAGCGTGGTTTCAGACACTTTCCACTCTGGTTGGAGTGTCCATCACGCTCAGCTGCTCCGTGTTTAGCACACAGCTTGACTGATGGAAGAGAAACACCGCAAGAACATGAAGTCGACTTTTTTTTTAAGTCTCCCATAAATGGCTCTTTTATGATGCTATACGACAGCCTGGCCACACGGAAAAACATAAAACAGGAAAGATTTTAATTTGGAGGGTGTATTAGAGGCTTTGTTGGGCTGTTTTCCTAATCCTGATTGTTTTTTAATCCATAACCAGACAGTGAAGTAAAGCAAAAGGAAGTAATGAAAACAAACATTCAGGGTGCATTCAAGCTTGGCTCGTTTGATTCGACTATGTGCTGTCGCCCTTTCTGCTTCAGTTTATTTGATCAAGTGTGTCAGTTCTACTCTTAAATGGACCAATATGAACACAGAGCTGGAAAAAATGTAAAATGTAATCAAACTAACTAATGAACCTAATTAATCTGTCCAATCAGATTCTGACCTTTTCCAGATTTTTGTTGTCTTTTACTTTGTTTGATGTTGAAAGGTCAAACAAATGCCGAACAAAACCAAGGACCAAGTCTGGACACCAAGCTCATTAAAATAAATGAGTGCAAGAAGTAGTAGAAATGACATTTCAGAGGAGAAAAGCAGATATTATAGATTACAATAAACTATTCTATTCTGGAAAGATCTGGAAAGATCCCAGATATGTTTGTTCCTGGTGGACTTGCACCCTGAGCCAGAAGACCTAATACGTACAACAGGACTTCCATGTCTGCAGGAGCTTCACTCGTTGTTTCCAGTATCTGTACAGAGATAATGACCTATTAAACGCGCTCGTAGTGGAGGCTGGTAAACCCTCTGGTGTGAGATTACAGCTGGTAAAGAGACACGACCTGGAACCAATTCAGAGAAGTTGGCCTCAACCTCTGCGTCTCAGTGAGGTGAAAAAAAACACATGTATTTCAAAAAGATGTGCTTTTTTTTCAAAACCAAAACCCAGAATCTGAGAACTAAAACCCAGAATCTGAGAACTAAAACCCAGAATCAGAGAATTAAAACCCAGAATCAGAGAACTAAAACCCAGAATCAGAGAATTAAAACCCAGAACTAAAATTTCTTGTTGGTCTGTCTGGATGTGGATGTGGTCTTTGGGTCATAGCTTTAATAGAAATTCTATAAATGATCTTTGAGGAGAAATTCAACTGAATGTCATCACATCTGATCGTTTTATCAGTAAGATGCCATTTCACCTCCATTTAAAATGCATTTTTAAACTTCCATTGATTCCTGTTCGAACCCGTAGAAAGTTGAAAATCGCTAGCTGCCGTAAACTTCGGTGGCTTTAGAGGTTGCCTCCCTCAGGGGTCTGACTTGTTTGTTGTCGTGTTTTAAGCTTTGCTCAGTGACTTCTTCCCGTTTTTTGGATTTCTGTTTAGTTCACATTTGGAGTCCCTGGATTTTCTGCCCCGCGGCTCTTCGGGTTATTTAGTTCAACAAATCCCTTTTCTTTTCTTCCTTCACACCTGACTGCCTTCCTGGTTGTACCTGCGTTAAATCCTCTCTTTGACCAAACTTCAAAATCATGAAGCTTCAACTCAAGAAAACTGTTCAGTTTTACAGCGTCGCTGCACAACAAAGGAAAAGACTGAGAGCGCGTCAGAGAAAATCTCCGTCAAAGTTAAACGTGTTTCTGCTTCAGACTTTACGGCTGAGATCTGGTGTTGGCAACTAAAACACGTTAAACCCACGTTTACACTTGAACAAAAACTCTGAACTCCTGCACATTTAAATTAAATTAAATCATTTAATCGTATTACTTTTTTTTTAAAATCTATTTTAATTTATTTTATTTTATTTTTTATTAAAAGTTTTGTTTGCCACAGCATTTATGCAGAAAATAAAACAATCTGACCTTAAACCAGTTTTATGAGCCTTTAAAGTTTAATGAGAGTTTAATAAAGAGACATTAACTGACTTATTTAAAATATTTCAACAGCAAGTTATCAGTTTTTGTAAAATGAAAATACTTTAAATAACTCTTTTAAAAGTCATTATTAGCTCTTTATTCGTACTTTTTTAAACAGTAGGAATAAAGGAATATTTAAAAATACAAAACAAAAAACAAACAAACAAACAAACAAACCAAAACATTAAAAATTATCTGTTTGAAGAGGGATTTTTTAATGTCATTTATTTTATTATTATTATAAAATGGGGGATAATTAGCTACAACTATGTTCATAAAAGAAAAATCACTACTTTTTTGTTGTAAATCTTTTCCAAACGCTTCCTAAATCCTGACTTTCTGACATCAACCAGCTGCTCTCCACCTCAGTTATTCCACTTTCTGATGTATATATATAAAAGTATATGATATATAACAGTAAGTATAATTAGTATATAAGAGTAAGAATATATAATATTTTCAAATTGGCCTTGTGGTTTACTCTGGATTAATAACATGATTATTTATTTTTGGGCTTCATCTTTAGTCGATAAATAATGGGAAAAAGTTTCAAGTTGTTCATTCGAGGTTTTATTTCCCTAAAAAGCCACTAAAAGAAAAAAAATTCTCATAGATCATTTTCCAAGCCTAAACGTTGCAGATTCAATACTGATTTTTTTATTTTTTGAATCAGTCGTTCACTTAAGCAAAGTGAAATCAACAACCTAAGTGAAGCGCTGCAGAGGCTCATCAGAGCTCATTTTCTCGTTCAGGAAGTCGTGTTTGAGTTGGGAACGTTGGAGGAAGTCTCCAGCAGTTGGAAGAGCTCAGACGGTTACGTGACCATCGGAGATGTTCAGGGCAGTTTTTGGACGTGTGTGTGTTGAGGGCTATTCTGGTCAGCGCTCTTTGGCGCTAAGTGGTGTCTAATCTGCTGCAGAGCAGAAGTTTGAAAGATGGCTCTATCATGGGTCATTAGGTCCAACCTCCACCGAGGTAATCCTGACCGGGGCGGCTCGCTCGCAGGACCGGCATCAGAAACACTGAAGGCTGATGGGAAATGGTGAAGTATCTTAGTGGCTTAAACTGTGGTATTTTGATGAAATTGTTTGTACCGAATCTGCATTCTGATTGGCTCAGGACCACCTGCATCAGTTATTACCGACTGCATAAACATATTCTATAAAGACGTTTTAGCATTAAAATAAAAATCTGACAAACTTCACAAACATTACAAGTTTTCTAGAGATGTTGTTGCATAGATCACATTAATTACATCGCATTAATTAGCATTTATTAGAGGTACAGAGTCTGTTTCATTCAGGATGAATCTGATTTTAAATCAGAATCAAAGCTAATAAAAGTCACGAAGAAACCAAGAATCAATCTCTGAGAGGAGCTGAGAAATGAAATTATCATGCAGATACGATAATTATCGTCTAAATAAAATAATTATCAGTCATCTGCCAACAGTAACAACAGAAATACTCAAAAAGTTTTTTTTGTCTTTTTAAAAAACAAAAAAACAGAAACATGATTTTAAATCCAAATCACAAAAGTGAGAAAACAAAAACAAAAACACAACTTCATGACCGTCGAACATTTTAGGAGCAAAAAACCTTCGAAGAAGAAATCGAAATGTGACAATCCAACTATGAAACGGGAATATTTATGCCATTGATAATATTCCTGGGAGAATAACAATTCCCAGCATTCCAGCTCACAAACCAGACCAGTAAGGAGACTTTCTGAGGTTGGTCGCAGGACTGGAAATACTGGAAACACTGAAACACTGGAAAAAACAGTCAATTCTTTTTGTCTTCTGTTTTTTGTTTTTGTTTTAGAGAAGAAAATAATTTTTTTAAAAATCTCAGTTTCTTTGTCTTTTGTTTTCTCAAAATTAATGGAAAAGAAAAAAAACTCACATTGAAATCAGATGTTTTTATTTTAAAAAAAAATTCATGTCTAATTAACATTATTAACATCAAAAATTCTGCATTTCTCAGTAAAGTAAAAAATAGTTTAATACAAACAGATATATAACATATACTTAATGTAAGCAGATACATTTATTCTGGACACAAACATTTGCAGGTGAGAAGTTTTAAGTGAACCTCAAACTTGAACTTTATTTCCTCCTTTTAAACACTAAAATGTAGTTTGTTTTCAGCTGCTCTGGTTAGTTTGTACGACAGCAGATTATCTCTGAAAAAGACTCTGATTTATATCTGATTTCATATATATATTTATAAGTACACAAAATAAATCTTCATTTCATTGTCAGACCTTATACTTTTATTTAATTTTATTTCTGGTGTGATGACACAATTTATTGATGTTTTCTGAAGTTATCATAACGGCTACTTTCCCTCATGTTCATGTTTGGCACATAAAAAACAAAACTAATAAAAAATAAATAGAAAATAAATATGAAATAAATATAAAATAAGCAATAAAATTTAACGCTCAACTTTAAAATATCTGCACTAATGTTGTTTAAAGATTTATACGCTACATCTTTACTTTAAGAGCTCTTCTTAGCTTTTAATTGTGAACTTTTTCATGACTTTAAAATCAAATATAATTATGTTTTAGTTAAAACTCAGTTCACTTGTAGAGTCATTTGTGATATTTTATTGTTGTCATTGTTAATCACTCTTTTTTACATTACAGGATGCAGAACTAATTAAAGCCACAAACAAACTGTTTTACAATAGTTTTATAAGTTGATCAGGTCCTGAACAAAAAAATAAAACCAGAAGATGAGAGAATTTAGTTTTGTTAATTTAGTTGTTTTGACAACTATTTCATATTTGGAAGGTGTAAAAGCTTAATGTCAATAATGCTGACAATATTTAGGAATTTTATCTTCTTTAACAGATTTCCAGAAAAGTATAAATCACAGAAACAATTAAATGAAACTCAGTTTGAGTCAGATGTTGTCTTTTTAAAAGGAGGAGGAATAAATAGATAAATCTAACCTCTAAGTATGAACACAAACATGTCAGATCTCCAGAAACGAGTTAGTGACTAGTGGGACTAAACCGGAACTTTACATTTGTTCACAGACGGTTTATTTATTTTTGTTCCTCCTTAAATCGCCACCTTATCATGTGGAGGAGTTTGTGTGCCCAAATGAACCCAGGAGCTGGTAGGGTCTCCCAAGGCAAATTGGTCCTGGGGGACGGGCCAGACTAAGAGCGATTCAAGCGGACTCCAGTGAAAAGAAAAAAAAGACCAAGGAGCATGGTGTCCCTCACCTGGGGTGGAGCCGGGCCTTTTCCTGTGGAGTCCAGCCGAGTTAAGACGACAGGGGTCCATCCTCCTGTTGGATAGATATAATTGGGCTCACCTCAACACACAGTTTGGCTTCTGGAACCAGTCTCCTCAAGAGGGGTTGGACCTTGTTCCACTCTAGAGCTGAAGAAGAAGAAGAAGAATTTGTCGTTGCCTACATATATTGCTACACTTACACAATGAAATTACAAATGAAGGTCAGAGTGCTGCTGCAACTCGTATGAACCTCTGAGTCATGTTTTTGAACTTGCCCATGGTGAGAGATGCCGAGCTGGACTGGACTTACTTATAGCCCCCTGGCTCGGGGCCCATGTGTTGGAGTTGTCCATGGTTGATGAGAGGGTAGCTTCCCTGTGCCTTTGCGTCAGGGAACGAGCTCCATTGTTGTCTCTGCTTATGTACTGAGCAGCAGTTCAGAGTACCCAGTCTTCTTGGGGTGCCTGATGGGTGTGCTGGAAAGTGCCCCTAAAGGAGACTCTCTTGTTTTGCTGGAGGACTTCAACACCCACATGGATAGCAACAGTGAGACCTGGAAAGGTGTGATTGGGGAGAATGCTCTCTCTGATCTGAACCCGACCAGCGTTCTGCTGTTGGACCTCTGTGCTAGCCACGGTTTGTCCATAACAAACTGTGTGTCCATAAGTTCAGTGATCGACTTTGTTGTATCATCAGATATGCAGCCTTCTGGACACTCAGGTGAAGACAGGAACTAAACTGTTAACTCATCACTACCTGGTGCTGAGTTGGATCAGATGGAGGATGCTGGTCAGACCTTTTAGACCCAAACATGTAGTGAGGGTCTGCTGGGAACATCAGGCAGAAGAACCTGTCAGACAGATCTTTAACTCACACCTTTGGCAGAGCTTTAACCACACCTCGAGGGAGGTAGGGGACACTGAGTCAGAATGGGCCACGTTCCAAACCTCCATTGTTGAAGCAGCTGACTCGAGTTGTGGATGCAAAGTCATTGGTGCCTGTCGTGGCGGCAATCCCCAAACCTGGTGGTGGATACCTCAGGTGATAGGCTGAAGGAATCCTACAAGGCTTGGTTAGCCTGTTGGACTCTGGAGGCAGCAGACAGGTACCGACAGGCCAAAAGGACTGTGGCCTGGCGGTTTCTGATTCAAAAACTCGGGTGTGGGAGGAGTTCAGAGAGGCCACAGAGAGCAATTTTCATGGCAGAGTTGGACTCCATCAGGGCTGATATTTGTCACAGATTCTGTTCGAAACTTTTATGGACAGAATTTCTCGGAGCAGCCAACGAGAGGAGGGGTTCTGGTTTGGTGACCTCAGGATTGCCTCTCTGCCTTTTGCAGATGATGTGGTCCTGTTGGCTTCATCGGGTGGACCTTCATCTCTTGTTGAAGCAGTCTGCTGCCAAGTGTGAAGTGGAGGTGATGAGAATCAGCACCTCTAAATCTGTTCCAATGTTTCTCAGTCAGAAAAGGTTAGAAGGTCCTCTCCAGGTTGAGAATGAGGTTCATCTTCAAGTGGAGGAGCTTAAGTATCTTGGGGTCTTGTTCACAAGTGAAGGAAGAATGGAGCAGAAGACTGAGCAGTGGATCGGTGCAGAATCTGTAGTAATGTGAACACTGCATTGGTATTTTGTGGTTAAGAGAAAGTTGACCCAAAAGGCAACACTCTGTTTACTGGCAGATCTTTTTTCCTTCTATTATGGCTATGAATTGTGGGTAGTGACCAAAAGAATGAGATCACAGATACAAGTGGCTGAAATGAGTTTCTTCCATAAGGCTGCTGCTTAGAGTCCAGCAGCTGGCAGACCCAGCAGACCCAGGACACCCTGGACACCCTGGAGACATCACGTCTCTCAGCTGGCCTGGGGACGCCTAGGTACCGTGCCAGAGGAGCTGGAGGAGGTGGCTGGGGATAGGAGGGTCTGGGCTTCCCTGCTCAGGCTGCTGCCTCTGCAACCCAAAACTGGATACGCGGGAGTGAATGGATGGATGGATTGTTTGTTCACCAATGGTTTGTTTGTGTTTTCACTGACAGTTTGTTTGTTTGTTCACTGACGGTTTGTTTGGAGGAAGATCCAGTGAAAACAGGCTTCATCATCATCATCATTAGCGCTCAGACGGACAGACAGATGCTAACAGCTCCTGTCACATTGCATTATCTCCATGTGAGAGCAGAAACAACCGGAAGGATGGATGGATGGATGGATGGATGGATTGAGGAGGAGGAGGAGGAGGAGGAGGAGGAGGAGGAGGAGGAGCGCTGGAGCAGGAGGACGACAGCTCGCTTTCTGTTTTAATGTTTGAAAACACTGAAACACGTCCAGCTATGGTGATTAATGTGACGTGGTGTCTGGTGAAGAGTCTGTTTTGTAAAGAAGCTGTATTAAAATTAAAATTAAATTTAAAAAAGAAAGTCCAGGAAGTTGCTTCCTTTTCAGAAACTTCTGTTTAGTCTCTGGTAGACTGAAACGTGAAACATTTTCACTTTATTTTTATGATGGATGAGCTTCTACAGAGGTAAAGGGTTATCAATACAGGGAACGTTAAATTATGAAGAACAGGAGTGTAAAAGATGTTTCATGGTCAGAATTTCTCAGCATGCTTAGGGTCAAATGAAGGCAGCACAGAGAAAAGACGCTTCATCAATAAAATGTTTGGGTTTTTTATGGTTTGGTTTTTATATTCTTTTTATTCTGTATTTTATATTTATTGTTTTTTATTATCTAATATAGCTATATTTTATATTCTTTGGTTGATGATTCTTTTCTGAGAGTTTCTAAAAGCATTTTTGAAATTAAAAAAAAAAAAAGAAAATGTGCATCTCTGCTGTCTCCTGAAAGTAAAATCAAATGTCCTGATTGTGGGGTAGAAACCCAGGAATGCGGGGGGGGGGGAGGGGGGGGGGGGGGGGGGGGGGGGAGAGGGGGGGGAGGGGGAGGGGGGGGGAAGGGGGGGG
>JBAMYA010042150.1:0-14756 GCA_037176975.1 Arrhamphus sclerolepis
GGTTTCAGGTGCCTTGCTCAGGGGCACCTCATCCATGGATGTGGACGTGGGGAAGCACTTGTTCAGGCACTCCTCCCACCCACATCACTGGTACCAGCTGGGGACTGAGCTGGTGACCTTCCGGTTGCCAGCCCAGTTCTCTACCCAGTACGCCACAGAACCCCCCCCAGTAAAAATTTATGATCAATATGGAAACAAAATAAAGAAATGAAAGCGCTAACTAGTTAAAGTGACAGTGACAGCTAGCTGTTTGACAGCGTAGACGTAGACTTTCAATCAAAAGACCACATCCCTCATTTAACCAATCATAAATACCAATCATAATTCTGAGGTTCAGAAGCAAAGTATCGACTGTTTTTTCTTACATTTGTACCTCGTCAGATTAATCTGAGAGAGTAAAAAAAAAAAAGCACCTTTCATTCACAATACATAAAAGCATTGCTACGATATCAATAAAACTACCCAACTGTGTATTTTGAACAACTTGCTTGACTGGAGTGTCTTAATTCTAGGGTCCTTTTGTTTCCATTATTCTGTACTCCACAACAGTCTGACTGCTATAATTAGATACTTTACGAGGTCATATTTCAAAGCCTGTCAAAAGAACAACCATCCACTGGCAAGAATGGTCTTCACTTCAGCCATCTAACATTACGATTCAATTTAAATGCTAATGTTTCTGTAATTGTATAATTGAGCAAAATACAATCATGCTTTGCAGAAAGAGGCCAACTGTTATGTTGCTATAAATGTAAATGTGTTGCATAATTCGAAATACTGGTACTAACACAGTCATTACCTGCATCTGCTCATTTCATGCTACTGCTTTGGGAGGGGATACAAATATTTTTTTGTATGTTTATAAAACGTTAAAGGTGAGTCTAATCATTGCTCTTTAAGAAGAATAACAATGTTTAGAAGCTGCAGCTTCCTGTAATGAAGACATTGTCCTCGTAATTAGCAAAAGGCCACCAATATAAAGCAACTTGCTTGTGTATTTTAGTGTATAGGGGCTCTTACTGACGTTAGGTAACAGGTTATTTTCAGCGCACCATGTGGCCAGGTGCTGTATATCTGCCCTGCAGGCAGTCTCATCGTTGTGACTGATGATGGTAATCACCATGGTGTTGTATGCAAACTTAAAGATGGAGTTGGATCCATGCACAAGCCTGCAGTTGTGGGTCATTAAAGTTTTAATTTTATAGGTCTAAATATATCTAAGCTGTTGATTTTTTTTTTTTCATTCTATATCCTAACAGCCAGTTTTGGTGACCAAGGGTTAGGGTACCTTCATGCCCATGTCCCACATGGAACCTGACTCGTATGACCCCCTCCTACAGGTGGTGAACCCTGAGCCGTTTCCCAATACGTGTACTTCTCTGTACTTGCGTACTTGTGTACTTGTGATGCGTCATCAGTCGCAGCCGAAGTACTGTTCCAATTCAAAGTACACAAGTTCCCGAGGATGTGTACTCGCCCCGCCCATTTTATCGAGGATGCATCAGTGATGACTTGTGAAGACTTTGGGCAGCAAAATATCCCAGAATGCATTTCACTTCAACCAGCCTTTTTCTAAAACTTATTTTCCTCTGGACTACTACTCAAATTGACTTCCGTCCACTACCACTACAACACAACCACAACTTTTTTTCCTGCCCTCTGCTTTTTATAGCCAATCTTTACAAAAAGTTTTAATATTTACATATGTGTGTGTGTGTGTTTGTTCATGCTTTTTGATAGCATAAAGAGTTTTTTGTAATTCTGTAAAAAAAAAAAGAAAAAAAGAAGAACTTCCTGTAAAGCAGTGCTGGGCTGTGACGTCACCAAGTACGCTACCGTTCCAATGTAGAAAGACCGTCCTCCCGTCCTCCAGGAGTCCGTACTTCCGCAAGTCCGTACTCCTGGCGTAACCAAGTCCGTACAGAGAATGACACATACTGGGAAATGGCACTGGTGTTCTGTATGGACTCTTGAACGAGCCCTTCCCCAAGGCCTGGCTCCAGAGTGGAACCCAAATGACCCTTACTTGGACAAGGGAGAATGTGCTTCTTGATTTAATTTCTTCATAAGAGTCAAATTGAATGACTCTTAGTCTGGCCTGTCCTCCAGGACCGATTGCCTTGGGAGACCCTACCAGCAACAAAGCTCCTGGGACCATTCAGGTACACAAAGACATCTGCCACACTACGGTAGCGATTCAAGGAGAAGGAGTGTTAGGTTGACAGCTGGATCGGTGCAGTATGTTCATGAACTGTGGATAATGTCTGAAAGAATGAGATCGTGTAGCCTATACATGTGGCTGAAATTAGTTTCCTATTTAAGGTTACTGGACTTCCCCAGATAGGAGGAGAAGCTCAGCCATACCGGTGAATCCCAGAGCAGAGCCACTGCTCCTTTACGTTAAGATGAGCCAGTTGAGGTGGTTCAGGCGTCCAGTGAGGATGCCTCAGTATCCTTTACAATGACATGCATTTGACGGATCATTCAAATTTGGTAACGTCAACTAGCACCATCTAGCAACTTCTAGTAGCTAATAATTACTTTACTGAAGAGTTGACTCATTACTGGTTCATCCATAAGTTAGACATAATAAAAACCTGAAAACATTAATAAAACATCAAATAAAATACAATTAAAATCAGAGGAGTGGAAAAATAAAAAATACAGCTATGATTTTTGGAGACGAACTGAAAGTAGTTCTATTCAATAGGCTACATAGTATTCAAAAATACTTTAAAAATTAATTTCCCTTCCGGGTGGGCGGCATTTTTTTCAACTTTAAATACATTATATTGAGGAAAAACAATTACTTTTGAAACTATTTGCTTTGATGAAGTTGAATTTTTATTTTATTTTTTTTGTTAAAGTGAGACATGTCATTGCAAAACCAGTTTCTTGTATCTGGTTGTACATAAGCCACAAGCGCGCGCACAAAAGCTCACGCGTGAGGTTAGACACACATTATCTTTATTTTTCGATTTTGTCATTTCTCAACAGGTCCACTGGGGTTTGAACCAGACCTCTCTGAGTCGCCGCTCCTCTCTCTCCTCCCTAAAAACAGCCGCTGGCTCGCGGACGCTCTGTAATTATTCCTCCCTCGCGCAGCTGAGTGTCGACAGCTGAGAGCTCGCGCCACTTTCCGTCTCTTCTCTCCGCACTGCGAATCCGCGAGGTGAGCTGAGGTGGCCCGGTTCGGCTCGGCTGGGTTCGGCTCGGCAACCTTTCACCTCCCAGAGAAAAGAAAAACACCTGGACGCAGTTCTTCGGGACACGGAAACGTGTTTTGGAGGAATTCAGCGCAGACGACAAATGCTCGAGACCCGCGGCAGGTGGCCCCGGACCCGATGGGGAGGGAGACGAGCAGAGCAGTGATGGGACAGTTTTCGGGAGGATGCTACTTGACTTTTCCCGTCCTCGTGCTCCTCGGTACGCAGGTGCTGGCCGCCTCAGCGAGAGGTAAGAACCGGACCGACACGGTCTCTCAGGTCGGGCTTTGTAGTTCTGGAGGTCTCGGTTTCCAGACGTGGAGGTGTCTGTCTGAGTAGCTGAGGTTTTTTTTTATTCACTCTGGGTTTTCAAAAGTATTTTATTTTTTTTTAAAATAAGCCTATTATTGTCAAATCCCCACTTGTTAATGAAAGTGACATTAGATATATTTTTAACTCAAGTTTTGTTTTCCACAGCACCGACTGAAGCTTGCGATGGTTAAAGTGGTTTATAATTAGGATTTGCAGAGGGTTAAAACATTTTTGAAGGTGTCAAAATGATTTACTTTGATACTTCGAGGATCAATTTTACTGTCATAGTATAAAATAAAATGACTTCAAATGGAAAATGACACTTAATTTCAACCACTGGATCTGTGATATTTGCAAGAATATCATCTGGACAATTGAGACAATAATCCTTCTTAATCATAAAGCTTGACTGATCGGGGGAAAAATAAATAAAAAACCTGTTGTCAAAATGTTTTGTAGAGCTGGAGATGGTGCCAGTTCTTTGCTCAAACACAGCCAACAGCGTGGGCTATTGTTTCAAACATGATGCATTGTTTCTCCCTTTAAGCCTGGTGATGGATGGTGATGATTGCTTGATGGCAGAGCTGTCTTCCCTAACGATGAAGAGAAAGTAATGAGATGCTCTGAACGGTTTTACAAATGTTTGTTTGGTGGGAGAATGATCATATAATCTTGCTCTTCTGGCGAGTCTTTCCTGACCTATTGACACCCATTTAGTGCACATGGCAGTGCAACAAAGATGCATTTGCAATTCAATTAGTTAACAAGCCCCAAGGTTTTTCAGTTCTGCATCCCAAGTTTCGAAATTAGCTTCAACTTGAGAATTTGCATAGCATAAATATTAGATCGAGCATAAGTTTCTTCGGGGCAACTTTCCATGTAAGGATCAGTAGTTTTTTTTGTTGTCATTTTCTTAAAGTTGGTCTGAAAGGCGGCGAGGATAACCTTTCAGAACTGGCTCATAAATTGTATTTCCTTGGCCAGTGTTTCTACAGTGCCTGCATTTACGTGTAAAAAAACAAAAACATCTCTGGATGTTTAAAAGGAGTGACCCGGCAGGAAACGCAACGCTGCGAGTGCATGAAAGTAAAATGTGCTGCTGTGTTTGAGGATGTAGTTTATATAAGCTGCATACATACATTTTGTTGGTTGGCTTCGACTCTCGGCTCAGAATTTGAAGTAAATATTGATATGTTTTTGCTATAATAGGAATGTCAACAGTCAAATGCATTATTCCAACATGAAAGGTTGAAAAAGGCGCTCCAAACACACATACACACTGAAACTCACACACATTGAATTTAAAAGCCAGGCAGAATTATAAAGCATAGTTGAAATAAAACTTCAAATCTCAAGCATCGTATTATACACATAGACTATGGTTTATAACTGTATTTATCAGTTCCTATATGTTTAGGGGATTTATTTGAAGCCTTTTTTGTTCTTTTCTTTATTTAAATTGTGCAACTTTTTTTCTTATCAGAGTAGTATTATTTAAAATGTGAGTACAATGAACTAGCAACTTTTTATTCATTGTGGAGATGCGGTAAAGTTACAATCCCATGCAATATATACGTCCTAATAATTGATACTGATGGTGAAAGGGGGGTTTTGTTGATGTTGCAAAAACCATAAAAAACCTAAACACCAACATCATCCAACAGTGCTTCATCTGAAAAGGATGAATGAAGTAGGACTGCTGCAAGGCTGGAAATTTAAAGGTTTGAATTTGAGTAGGGACGCACCGATCTAACTCTTTCAGTCTCGATACTGATAGAGATGCCTGGAGTCGCTTTTGTTGCACCATTGTTGAATGAATGAGCTGTACTACCCCCACCGTGTGGAGGAGGCTTGACCTCAACGTCTAAACTCGGTGTGGGCAAATCCAGACTTTGAGGTCTGCTGTCCTGGCAGCATTATTTTGTTGGAGAGCATTTATTAAATTGTTTGCTATCATATCAGTTCGTAAAAAAGAATTTTAGGTAATATAGCAAAAAAAAAAAAAGGGCACTGACAAAAAAAACAAACAAAAAAAAATCTCCTACCCTACCTTTAACACATGCATTTATGAGAGATGTATGTATATGAGATGAATAACATTTCATTAAAGTGAAAACGGGTAAATGTATTCAACAGTTAATAAATTATACAGAGGCAATAAAAATTAAACATTTCCAAGTCAGCTGGTCTTTTTAAAAGTTTAATTTTGTTTTTCTGTACAGTTTGCATCATTCATCATCTGCCTATGACACAAGTAATTGGGCTTTACTTATTGCTCATTATTTTCAAATTAACATTCCTGGGGAAAGCTCACTGTCAACTCGAGTAATGTTACGTGGAGATTTAAAAAAAAAAAAAAAAAAGAAAGAAAGATGGAACCATTTTGTTCCCTGAGTGAATAATGATCATGAATCCATGATGAGCTTGGCTTGCTTCAGTGTTTACCTACCCAGGGCTGCTCGAGCCGGCATTATCAGGTGAGTTCAAACTTTCTCTTTTATATGCTTCACTCGCGAGTGTGATCTGACCTGAATGTGAGGCAAAGAAAAGAGGAAAATTAAGGGATCTGACAGTATGATCAACAATACTGCCTGATTTTTATTTCTGTTTTTTTTTTTTTTTTGATGTGTAGTAGTACATCATCTATTTGCTACTACAAGAGGCAACACCACGAACCATGAACATTTAAACGAGCATTGCAGGTAAATTTAGTGATAATGCTTCTGTTTATCCAGTGAAACAGTTTTCGAGTCGTTTGTGATGGTAACACCGTGTTTAAAAAAAACTCATGGAGGCACCGAGGATTATGGAGCTCTGGAACCGCTGCATGGCTAAAGTGATGCTGCTTACCAACACAGCGATTAAATGTTGGTTTGAAAACCTCACCAAGTTGTGCTCCAGAATTTTAAACAGAATACATGTGTGTATATATATATGTATATATGTGTATGTGTATATATATGTATATGTAAAAAAAATGTTGAGATGGGGTTGAAAAATGTAATACCAGAGGTCTCCACTTGGGGGCAGAATGGAGACCCAAAGTAAAAATGCAACCATTCTTTTGACATAAATTTATTTATTTATTTATTTCTGTTTTCACAGCCAGAGTAAACAACAGTGTCATTAGAGACATTATGTCAGACCAATATCATCATCATTCGTCAGCTGTTGCTTCTACAGTAGCGCCTCTAGTGTTCAAGTAGATATTGCATCTCACGTACATGTTGCATATTTCTTGGATGCAAGTTACGCGTGTCGGCCATGATGCGTTGGGGTTGTTATCAGCAAGTGCACCCCAGACCTTGCTGTTGAGGAATTAGCTGTTGCTAATGGTGTACTTCCTCATTTACCATACATTTACCGTACCGCATGGGGCCCGCCAATTAACTGAAAAATAATCAAAGCCGACATTCGGAACAAAGCGGCAACCATCCAGCTTATGAGTTGAAGCTCATCCTGGAAGTACTTTTTTCTTTTGCAGTTCCTCGACTGACCACCAGGTGCTGGCTCCAAAACAAAGCAAATCCCTGTTGACTTTGATGTTAAAAGTACCAAAATTACAGCAGAATTAAACATATTTACTTATTTTTCATTTGTAGTTACAATTTCCATGCATGAAAACTGTATGGGGGGGGACTAAAGCTGACCAATCAGATGCTCAGACGTCATTTGACATGCTTGACTAACAGCTAGCCATTGGCTGTACTGTTGTCTTTGACGGTTTTGTCCCGCCTCTTTGCGCTACGCAGTTACTGCTACACAGTTCAAGGAAAAATGGGTTTCAAAGGCACTCTGTACAAATCTATGGGTCATGTGACCTGATATTTTGTCCAGTATTTACAGTCAGTGTTCAGAATCTGTAACCGACACAATCTTGCTTCTGTCAATTATTTAACTTTTTGGAGAGCTGCAGTTGTACTTACAGAAATATAGCGCATCGTTTTCCTGTCTACGGACAACTGTACATCGGAGAGGAGAGAAACTACCACAACTGTCAATGGCACAATAAACACACGGAGATGAAATGCAGTGACGGCATATAAATCAGATGAATCGCATAAATAGTTAATATTTTAGGGGAATTCTTTTAAAACAGTGCCAGCTGCACGGAGACCTTCAAAGCAAAACGATAAAGCTATTAATTTATGAATGAATATCTTTTTTTATTTTTAGTGTTTTATTTTAGCCTGGCAGGGGTCCTCACCATCCTGACAGCCTGCCAGGCTCTGAATTGTGGTGAAAAGAAAGAAAAAAACGACGACAGCTGAAACTAAACTGGACGGTATAACATGGTGCTGCTCTTCTTGTCATCTCCTCAAGACTGAGTGATTCTATAGGTTTTTTCCCTTCTACTTTATCCGGGAACAAAAATTCCACTAATTACAGTCATTTTATTCTAATCTTTTAAGGTGTATATCCCACAAAGGCTGAATGTTCAACTGCTAGATATTTTTCTGCCTTCTGATCTTTTTTTTTCAGCTGAACAGCTGAAGCGACATTCCCCAACAGTGTTGATTGCATTTTTTTCTTCTTTTTTGCCAGCGGCGGTATATGCCATTGATGTCTCTGTGTGGCTTTTAGGTTACTATCTGCATCTCTGCGCGAACCTTTCTGTGGCCCGCGTGTGTAAATTTGATCCGTAAAACAGATCGCAGATTCGTCGGCCAACCACTTATCTTTGCGAGTGACTTGATTGGGGCTTCGCCAGATAGGAGTTATCGCATATCTACAGGCGTATAATTTAAAACCTGGCAGTCTGAGAGCACAAAGTGCAGATAACCAATTTAACCTCAAGGAGAAAACCTCAGATCAGTGTTTACAGGTGGACTCGTTGAGATCATGTGGCAGATGAAATGTTAAACTGTGGCAGAGAACATTACAGATGTGTTGGAGGGAGGCCAGTGAAGCAGCAGCGTTAGTAGTAAGACAGCGTAGGGCAATTTACATATCTATATATGACACACAAGTGCAGTTTCATCCATATTCTCGATGATGAAGCTTGCTAAAATAGACGCCTGTGTTTACAGTTGCCTTGTTATTCAGCGTCATCATCACCACAGGAAAACTTTTATTTTGATCTCTGAATGGACTCGAGCTGGTTGCAACAAAGTCTTGTCTCCCTCAGTCCCAGGTGTGTTCTGGGCGTCCTCTCACACGCCCAGAACACACCTCGTCTCCCCCGTGGACTCACCCGATTTGCCCGTTGTCCCATTTGATTCCTGTCAGCTCTCAATAAAAATGGCGGCGTCCCTCGAGCCGGAGCGTTTTCAATCGCCAACGTCATCTGTCCATCTGTCCGTCAGTACTATCAGGAACCATAGCACCGGATCCGAGGCCGTTTATCCCTCGTTTTTTTACACATCTCCGCTGCGCTGGATGGCTACAACTGCTCAATCGAATAAAATGAATCAACGACACTTCTGCCAAGCTGTTCCAAAGTGGAAATCCCGGAACTCTGTAAACGGTGACGTCATCGCCTCAGAGGACGTTCGTAAGTTTTGGAATTGCTCCAAACTTAAAATACCCAAAATCTAATTATTCGTGCTCTCCTTTAAGTTAAATGTGCTCTATGTCCAGTGAAACTGAAACTGCCTATGAACTTTGGGAAAAAATTACGGACACTTTTTGTTTTGTTTGGGAAGGGGTTTGTGTTTTATTTTATTTATGGATATAAATGAAAAATACAAACTGAAATTGTGATCGGTCTTGTGTGTGTAAAGAAAAAGTTGTCATTCATGGGGTCTGCACAGTACAGTGTACTTATTTACAGGTCCTTGTGTGTACGGTCATGTAAAAACAAAAAAGAAAAAAAAACCATAAAAGAACAAAGAACAGAAAATCCTACATGACAGGAGGGATACCTGCTTGGCTCCCCCAACAAAAGAACCAAACTAATAAAACCTGGTGAAACCGTCACAACATTATTATGTATTTTGGACTCATGTAGTGATAATACAGCCTGACAGATCAGAGCCACATCTGGACAGATGTAGGGACCTCCTCACCAGCCGTTGCTTCTCAAACTGCTTCTGCATGCTGTTGGTTAGAGCAACGCAAAAGAGTCATCGGGGGTTTGTTGTGGAGGAGGAAACCAGTATAGTGAGAATGGAATCCAGTGATTGTTGTAGTAGTAACTGGCGTGCTCAAACACTGAACCAATATCTTTGAAAACCGGAACCGTTGGTTCGGTCTAACAGATTCCATCCATCCATCATCTATACCCACGATGTCCTGTGCAGGGTCACGGGGGTCTGCTGGAGCCGATCCCACCTCACTTCTGGCGAAAGGCAGGGGTCCACCCTGGACAGGTCGGTCTAAGGGATTCCTCTGTGGGAATGGATTTTATAACATCTCACCGTTTGAGATGTTATAAACAGTCTTTTAGAGAGGTTTTTGAAGATCAACATTTAGACAAACTTTCAAAATTTCCCGTTTTGGGACATTTATCATTCCTGTACCATTGATTTTTATCAGTTACCAAATCATAAAAGTTTCAATTAATTAATTCCTGTCAAATATAATTTTTTTTTTTTTTTTTTTTAATATCTTATCTGTGTGGAGAGTGTGCGAAAGGCTGCTTGATGAATTTTGGTCTATAGGTCGACGACCTCCATGGAATCATCACAGTCAGAGGAGTTTGACGGGCAGTTCACAAATCTACATCACGACAGGCATTATCCAATCAGAATGTAGAAGAAGAGGTGAACTGGAGAATTTATTCATTTATTTATTTATTTTTCTATTCTATTCTTTAACTGCTGGCTCAGTAGGTTTTTGTCTTACAAGTTTAATAAGTTTGCCAGTGCAGTAAACGTAACTACTTAGTCTGATATATGTAGCCAGCACGACATCACCATCTCTGCAGGTGAGAGGCAGGAGCAGCACTTCTCCGTGGTCCACATGACCTTACATCAGGCTCAGTAGGATAGCCACCATTCTAGCGCTTGTGCAACCAGAATGTCATACTTGTCACAACACTACTCTAATATTCAATGCATAATTTAACGTTGCTAATATAAATTTCCTTTAAGTGGAATCAAATTCAGCAAGCTCGCTGAGGCTTGACGCTGCAACACCTGTAATCGAGAACACCTCCTGCTGGTAAGAAAGCAGCCTGGTCCGATTAATGTGGAAGTGGAAAAAAACAGATTGGCAGAGAAAGTGTGGGATAAAGGGCAATGGAGCCATCTCTGCCATGTTTTATTTATTCCCCCCCCCCCCAAAAAAAAAAAAAAAAAAAAGACTGCCAGAGTCTTTCTCAAGATCCAGCTTTGATTTAACAAACACTTCACATGATGTGAATTCACAAGCACAGCTGGGCTGGTAGCCACACTTGTTTCTGTTCTGTAAGAGATCACATGATGGCCATATTGCTCAGTTTCACTGCTGCATTATTCAAAGGAAACCCATTTCTCTATCCAACCCATCAAGACCGTCTCTCATCATTTCTTGTAAAAATTCAAAATGAAGAAAATTCACCCACAGCCAGAGCAGGCTACGAAATATTGTCTGCAGAAATTGTGCACTGCTAAAAATGAATAAACCAAAAAAAAAAAAAAAACACATTTCTGGGAATGTTGTTCAAAGAAAACACACTTTCCCTAGAGGAAAACGGTCATTATGTTGAAGTATAATGGCAGTCTGTCATGAATAGAGCCATTGTAGTTATAAATTCTGCTGCTGTTGTTCCCTCTTTGTTTTTGTGTGTGTGTGGGAAGGAAATTGGAATTTTGTCAACTAGCTAGCTATGTGCTATGTTTAACATTTTCCGGAGAGGTGTAAATTATGGTATTGAAACTCCTTAGTTTTTTTTTTTTCTTTTCCTTCTTGGGTTTCATCAATCCTGACCAGAGCAGACCAGCAAATTAATCTGATTCCTCTGGTTTTGGTTTTGGTCTCCAGGAGGCAGAACTAACTGATACAGAAGAAACTACCTCTAGATACCCACTGTATGTTTATGCGCTCAACCAATCAGATAAATGAAGCATGTGATGCAGTGTGACAACCACACCAATATCAAGAGACATCCAACATGGCGTGCTGTGGAGTAGGAATGACCGCTGTTATATATGCCAGTACTCTGCGTACCGTTGGAGAAGGCTGTGAATGGAAAGGTGAGCCGACACATTTCAGGAGAGAACTTTCAGGAAGTGGATGAATACAGCTGCTCAGACTTCCTTTCAAGTGTAACTTATAAGTCATCTTGAGTGTGCTTCCTTCTCTCTGCTGCAGAGTTGAATCATCTCTTCGACACATTTTTAGTGGACGTTGACATATGCTCATGGCAAAAATGAATAACACGGTGATATAAAGCTGCTTTCTGAGGCAGAATGAACAAAAATCGACAGATATGGATGTTGTATAGAATTATTATTATTATTATCATAATTATTATTATTAGTAGTAGTAGTATTGATGATGATGTGGTCATAATATTAATGCTATTATTCTTATTGTGCTATAATTGTTACTGAAACCCATCATTATTATTATTATTATTATTTTATTATTATTCAATCAATTAATTTTGTTTAACCTTTTTATTCCCTTTATGCCTCCTTTCTTCTCAATTTATTGTTCAGTTGGTCTCTGTTTGTGGTATGTTTTTATTGCAAATAATAATTAAAATAAGTAAACCACAAAGCCACTTGTGGTGGTGGCGCTATCATGGTCTGGGGCTCTTACGCTATTTGCTAACTCCAAGGCTAAAAGATGTTGATTGGATAAATTAGGAGGGCTGCTTCAGAGAGGCTCAACAAAGCTGGTTTTGTTATTCTTCTTGGGTGATGTGATCTCAAGTGGAAGTCTCCAACTATGTGGGTTCACACCTGGCATTAAAATGTCTCTCCACATTTGTCTCTAGTGACACGTCGTGATTGGATTTCAGTTACCTCCTCTATATGCAAATTAACATGTAAACTACCACAAATGCTCCGATGTCTGCTGAGACAAGACATCAGCAACGCTGCTGATGTTTGTTTTATTATTATTATTATTGTTGTTGTTTTTAAATTCACAAATGTGTTTGGTGACCAGACAAAAATCAGAGTTCAGACACGAACACATCTCAGATTTGAGTCACAGTTGGGGTGTATATTTTCTATAAACATTTCACTGCGTAACAGGAATGGTATGAGAGATGCCTTTTCTGATCATTTTTTTTCTTAAAATATTATACCCAAGAAAAAAGCATTCTGCATACTAATGAAATCTCTGAAAGCCATGTAATTCATTTAATACATGTGTGACTGCAACTCAACCTCCTAAAGATGATTTGATACATCGCAGCAGAGTATATGCAATGTAGATTTTGGTATATCAAAATTAGAACTGCAGCGTAATAATTTGGCAAGTCTTATTTTTCACAAGCTTCTTGATCCAAGCATGGAACGCCTTGGTTTAAAGCTATTAAGCCAATAAGCTTGAATTATTGGAATTATGTAAATGAAAGTTAAACTTGGAGAATGCCATTATTGAAAGTGTTGCATTAGAGAAAAATTTCCAAATATGTCAAACATTATTTGGCAAAAATGTTGTGTACAAGCATGCATGGGTTTTGCTAATAAGGAACCAGAGTTGACTTGAAACAACAGTAGAATAAAGGTGCAATGCAGCACATTAATTCTGTAAAACGCATAAAAACAAGATTCATTCTACAAACTTCTGTTGTCCTTTTGAGTCTGAATGTGATTCATACTAGACCGACATTATCATGTAGAATCCATCCCTGTGTTTTTCACTGAACTGTGTTGAACTGCGTTTTTATTCTGTTTCCATCTTCTTTCGTGAACATCCTTTCAGCAACCCGATTCTTCACGATTACATTCAGGGTCGCCGTGCGGTTATTTGCTGCTTGAATGCTACAAAAGCTTTTGATGACTTACTTTACTGCAACGCAGCTCTTGCATTAAATAAGATGTTACATTTATTAGATGATAGGTGTTGTTCTATTTGCCCTCTTGAAATGACATTTGAAGAACGTTCTCCAAAGGGGGAATTGCCTTTTTTTTTCTTTTTTTTTCTTTGCAGCAGACTGACGATGTGACATTCCATCCATTTGGTAATTACAAGACTCATCATGTCTTTCTTTACCCTGAGGGGCCAATTTGGTGCTCATTTGTCATCTGAAACATCAGTTTGATTCTGACATTTTGGTGTCATTTTGGTCACATTTCGTTTTTTAATCACTTGAACCTTTCCACTCTGATTGAATATTTTCAGCCCTGGTCACATCTTCATTGTTTATTTGTTGCTTTTTATGATGCTTCTAATTACCATTACCAAATCTGCGTTAAACATGACTTTAAAGCAGTATACTGTCATCTTAGTCTCCCATTACAATTTGGAACAAAGAAGCTGCCTCCCATTGTTAATCTGCACTATAGCAATGCTGATGGTCCATGAAGGTGAAGAGAGTCTACGTTTACAAGATGAGCAGATAAAGTGATGATGAAGGTAGGTTTTCTTTTTGTTTTTTTTTTGTTTTTTACCCTATTGGCCACTCTTGCAGTGAGAAATTGGAAGGACAGCAGAGATGCCTGATGCAGAGTCCAAGTCAAGTCTGAGGTGTCTAATGCTGGGTTCACACTACGATTTTGGCCGTCTCGAATGAAAGGTGGACAAATGTTATTGAGTCAAATTAGGCATAGGAATGGGCATCGAGAACCAGTTCTTGTTGAGAACCGGTTCCCAGTTTTTCAATTCCTTGGAATCGTTTGCCAAATTTGTAAACGATTCCCTTATTGATTCCAGTGGGCGAGAATGACATCACCACACACATTGTGTTGCTTACGCAAAACACACAACGTGCGAGTCCAATGCAGCCATCAGTCAATAGTGTAACGTGCGAACTGTGAGGGCTACAAACCTGTCCTATGGGACAATAAAATAATCTAAATAGCTTTGGAGTACGGAAACTCATCTCTGTTTAATCACGAATTCCAATAGGATGAATACAACCCCAGCAAACATGGCTACTACAACAGAGTTACACCTTTCAAAATAAGAGCACACAACATAACCAGAACTCCCCTGCTTACAACAGTAAACATGATGCCTAAGTGGTACAAACGCTCGAACGTCTGGTTACACTTCACTAAAAAGACGACAAACAGGGCAACTTGCAATACTTGCAAAGTGGATATTTCACCAAAGGAACGAAATACTACCAACATGCAGAAACATTTACGCACACAGCATGCAGTAACTATTAATGAAAGTCATGTTTTTGATCCG
>JBAMYA010042151.1:0-14756 GCA_037176975.1 Arrhamphus sclerolepis
ATAGATAGATGGATAGATAGATAGATAGATAGATAGATAGATAGATAGATAGATAGATAGATAGATAGATAGATAGAAGGTATGAAACATATATGTATGTGTACACACACACACACACACATATATATATATACACACACACATATGTGTGTGTGTATGTGTATATGTATATATACAAATGAAAAAGGCAAAATATGGATAATAATGAAACATATGGGTAATCTAACTATAACTTTACAGAAGAGTATGAACTACATGTTCAGGTGTGTATTATTATTGTAACCCTATGCTCTGTATCTTCTTCTCTCACACCAACTAACTTCATGTCCTCTTTCAATACATCCATAAATGTCCTCTTTGGTCTTCCTCTCCTGCCTGGCAGTTCCAACCTCATTATCTGCTGATATATTCACCGTCCTTGCTCTATATGTTCAAAGCATCTCAGTTTAGCATCTCTGACTTTCTCTCCAAAACATCCAGCATGTATACTGTCCCTCTGATGTACTCATTCCTGAACCCATCCATCCTCGTCATTCCCAAAGCTGATCCCACCCCCGTCTTGTGCACCTTCCATTTCATTCTTGTCGATACTCTATTATCACACATCACCCCTGACACTTTTGTCCACCTGTTCCATCCTGCTTGCACACACTTCTTCACTTCTTTTCCACATAATATTACATGAAATAAGCATCTCAGCGTTTATAGGGCATAGTTTGCATGTTGAATGCACATGTTTATTACAATTAGAAAAAGACTTATCAAGAATGGTTTCTTTGGACAAACAGCATATCAGCAGAAACACCTCATACCATCTGTGGGGTTATGGTTTGCACATTGCGCTCCTCAAAGTAGGGCTGGGTGACATGACCTCAGATCACGTCATATCAATCAGTTACCTCGATTATGATTAATAAGTAACTGTTTTTGTACTTTTTTTTTTTACCCTCATAGATTACTGACAAGTTTGTTTTTTTGCTACAAATATAATAAACTATTAAACTGGGATATTTTTCTAATAAAGGAGTGCATTTCTTTGCTTGTCAAATCAGTGAAAGAAAGCGCACAAAATTTAATTATATATATATGGATGCTTTATTAATATTTCAAAGAAAGGAATTAATTGAAATAGTTGACATGAGCAAGATTACATCAATTATTGGTTCTGAATGTCTGTTTTGATTCATCAAATAAATAAATCAATCAGCTCTACTTCTAACTGAAAAAACTGTGGGGAGACCTCCAGAGTAGTGCATAGATGAATGAGCGGTATGATTGCTGGACATTTCCATGGTGTTTATACTTGTACACACAAACATGGCACCTTCAGGCATCTGGAAATTGTAGTCAGGGATGAACCAGACTTGCAGAGATCCAGTTCTCTTTCTGATATCTTGGCTGATTTATTTTTACTTTCCCATGAAGGAAGCTATATATGTTTGAGATGTCCACAGGTGTGCCTCCAGTTAACTCAGAGATGGTCAATTAACCTGTCAGAAGCTTACAAAGCCGTGACATCACCATCTGGGCTTTGCCAAGTCTATTAATCTTAATGCATTTAAACGTCTGACTTTTTAAGAAAAAATAAGAATAATAATGATAATAATCTCAGCAAGATTCTGTCTCACGTTGGCAATTAGCCAATAGACACTGTCCCTGTGGACTGTTGCAACCATCCCCTGGGTCAATCGCAACATGTAACTTTAACTATTTAAGCATACATTTTACATCCATTTTATTCATATAAAAATGTTAAATCAATGTGTGTGTGTACCTAAGAAATGTGAGTTTAATATATTCAAATTTTGTCTTTCTAGCACAGTCTCTGAGAAAATGGATGAAATGCAAAAACTGTTGCAACCATCCCCAGCCTCCCCGACAAGCTATCTGTTACTCAAACATGGTTCTGACCAATTTAGTGTCACGGTGGCCTGATTCCACACAGAGAACAGACAGGCAGCAGCTGATTTATATGTAAAAACATTCACAAGGTCCTTTACATTGACCATTTATGATAGAATGTGGGTGTGTTGAGGGCGGGATGTGCAGGGAACCCACCTGCACAAACGTCCAGGCGGTCTGGGATTTATAGAAGGAAACTGCTTGTAGGTGTGCATAAATGCAGTTTGATAAGTTGGGATTTGATTTGATTTTTTTGTGATGAATTTATTTATTTATTTATTTTATTTTGGGCGTAAGTAAACTTTTAGTAAGAATCCTATGTACAGTTTTATAAATGAGCCCCCAGATCTTCTTTGATCACCCTGCAGCTGATCACTGGCTGAGTCAGCTGAGTCACTTTTGGTATTCTTCCATCCATCTGAGTGGTAGTTTTCAGTTTTCATCCTTGTCTTTCTGGTTTTGGTTGCTATTTTAAATCATTTGACATGATTTTAGTTTCTCCTGCACTTCTTTATATATTTGTCGTCTTCAATCGACTTCGTAATCAAAGTACACTGTTCTTCTGAACAATGTCTGGAACAATCCATTTTACTCACTTCTATTACAACACTGCTATTATTTTGAACAAAACTGTATACATAGTTTCACACAGTCAAATATTACTGTGTTTGACAAAGACCACATAGTGGCAGCCAGGGGATATAAGGCTTTCAACACATATTTTAAAAAAAATGATTGCAATAAGTAGAAATCATATGTAATAGCATAATCACTTAATTAATTGTGAGTTATTTAAGTTTTATGGGCCCACAAACCTTATACTCTACTTGTAGTTCCTTTAAAATTAATTTCTATAAATTCCTGGTGTGTGCTGCTTCACCTGCTTCCCATCAATTAAGATAAATGTGTTATATTCTTAATTAGTTATAGGTTTAAACACATGTTTTATAGGTATCTGCATAGAGACGTCAGACTGCATAAAGACTGACAGTGATAAGCAGAGATGTGGAGTTGAGTCATGTGACTTCGACTCAACTTGAGTCATTTACAGGAATATTTGTGAACGCTCCGTATTTGCACATGAGTTCAGAGGCTGGAGCAGAACTTCTAACATTTTTATCAATGCAGATTTCATCAACTTCACACTGCTGACAGTTTAAATGCAAATCTGTTCTGCTCACGTTTCATGAATGAGCCCCAGTGAGTACAGACGTCAACATCTGCTGTGGAAGATGAACGGCAGGAGAGTATGAAAAACCAGTCTGTACTTGGAGGAGGAAACAAGTATTGTGTTCCAGCAGCTTTGACCGACCACAGAGGTCGGAGAGCAACTCAGCGGTCAGGATTTGGTCAACATGTTCACATCAGCACAGTTTTTTTTATCAAAACGTGAAAGAACAGGAGGCTTTTCCTTCTTGTAAGTTAGGCGGCTGTTGAGGAGACGAGTCTCCATCTCACACACACACACACACACACACATAGTCCATGAAATGCTCCCAAATTTAACATAAACATTAACATTATAATGTTTGGCCATATAGTTGGCAGACCACCCTCGTCTAGTCACTATGCTGCGTGCAGAGCGATGACAAATTTACATCCAAGCTGGAGTTCTTGGTAATCCAGCTTAGAAATGCCAGTATCACACAGGGAAAACTTGCCTTTGTCCTCAGCTGAAGACAGTCAGCTTTGCCTCCACAGTCTGAGGCTGCTCGTTGACCGGAGGACCAGTACTGAAGGCTGGAAGAATGTTCCTGTCGACCCAGTCAGGAACTTGTTGCCTGTCAGTGTTCACCCATTTTTGACATCAATTGCTTATTATTATTATTATTGTTGTTGTTGTTGTTGTTGTTGTTGTTATTATTATTATTATTATTATTATTATCTTTATTTATTTATTTATTTATTGTAAAATTCTTTTTACATTAAAATGGAATTTACCTATACCCTGAAAATGCTGCTTGATAGAATAAAATTTTCCACAAACTGATTCTATATGGCCCTGGATGAAATGTTGCATATCAGTCAGCCTGGGCTTCCAGGTACAAAACTATTTAGGTGCTTTAAATAGTTTTACTCCACAAGGTGGCAACATTTGTCTGTGCTGGTCGGCTCCAGCAGGACAAGGTGAACTAACATCAGGGTGACTGGAATCTCTGTAGAAAAGGACTCAAAACACCTAAACACCTGCTGCAGAGACTGAGCTCCCCTGCTGACCGACTCCTGCGACTGGACAAATCTGAACAGGTAAAAGATAACCTCCACCTCGTGTGTCGATCAAAGCTGATGACAAATGTGAGGCCCACACAGAATGACGGACATGGGCCTCTGGTGGAAGTTTCTTGAAGAGTCTGACTCCAGATTTGCTCTAAAGGATTAAAAAAAAAAATCCTAGTAATAAGAAATTAAAGTACAGTAGTGGTGCCACCAAATAAATTATATTAAAACTGCAATTTCAGGGAATCTTTGAGTCTGCATTGAATTAACCATGACATCAAGGATCCACATACACTATCAATGCGTTCTGTGGTCTAAGGAGCATGCACGTTGGTTAGGATTGCATCTGATCTGTGCCAAATTCAATTTTTAGCATGACGGCAAGAGAGAGCGTGTTTAGCTATAAAAGAATAACCTTCGATAGCAAGGTAATACATCCAGATGAATGACAGCTGCAGGTTATCCATGGCACTTAGAAAAGTTTTTAAACAAAGCTAATTGTAATTGCACCAATGAGCAAATTGCTTTACTTTTCATTTGTAGTCTTTTAACATAATGGTAATAACTGACACACACACATGCACACACACACACACACACATATATACACAGTTTATATATATAAACATTAATACTCTGAAGTTTGATAAAATCCTTGCTTCTTTTAAATGTCTTGGAACAGTTGAGCCTTAGATATGTAACAATAATGGACGACATCAAGGCTTAAAGGATAACTGTTACTGTTGAAACATTTTCAGAAACCATTAAACATTACCAACAAGCAAACAGTGACATAGGCTCTGGAAAAATCAGTCTATGTCACCTGCGATGGTCATCATCTCAGTGGAAGGTCTGCTGACTTTTGCTAAATTAAAATATTTATATTTTTATTTTATTTTATTTTTTGCCAATATAATATGATATTATGACGTTTATCATTGACCTTTTGCGTTGAGATAAAAAAACAAAATCAGAGTAGATGAATGAAAAGCTGCCCACAGGTTTAAAATCAAAGCAAGGACTGTTTCTGCAGTCACACTGGTGGACAGGTATAATCCAGCTGTTTTTGTTATGTTTTTCTCATAGTTTTGATTTTATTGTCCCCAATCTTATCTACCCTCTCCTGTTGTGATTTATTTTAACATAGCAGACAGAAATAGTGGCACACCGCACCACTAGCGTCTAAGATCTTTCTACTACATTACAAAATTAAACTTGATCAATGCTCACAGTAGTTCCAGTGTAAATCTGAGGCATGCAAGTATTACACAGTGTTAAACTGGAGAAAGGATCTGAAACAATAAACCTGTCTGTTATTTGAACTGCTGCGCTACTGTTCTGTGACCTTAAGTAAGGTTTCATGGTTAGTAAATGTGGAGCTAAGCAATACCAAGCGTTGCTGTTTCAGTCTAAAAGCATGTTACTGAAATGTTGTGCGATCACTTTGTGCATGTGGAAAATAAATCCAAGACAGAACATGTAAAAGTCAGGAGAAATGTAAATAAAAAGTGCAATGATTCATAAACCCATATCTTATTCCAACGTATCAGATGCTGAAACTGAGACATTTTGTAATATCATGGAAAATATTACCTCATTTTGACTTTGATGGCAGCAAGACATCTCAAAAAAATTTGGAACGGGGCAACAAAAGGCTGGAAAAATAATTGGTACAAATTAAAAAAACAAAAACAAATAGAGGAACATTTGACAACTAATCAGGTTAATTAGCATCAGGTCAGTAACATGACTGTCTATAAAAGGAGCATTTCTGAAAGGCAGAGGTAAGGGATGTAAAGATGTGTCTAAAATAGTGGAACAACATCACAAAAATGTTCCTCAACACTGAACTGCTAAGACCCTGAAGATCCCACCCTCTTCGATGCATAATTTCCTAAAAAGCTTCAGACAATCAGGAGTGTCTGTGCGAGAGGGACAAGGCTGAAGGTCAAAGTTGTCAAAGCTGTGTATGATCTTCTGGGCCTCAGGCAGCACTGCATCAAAACCGTCATCAGACATCACTGCATGGACTTATGAACACCTCCAGAAATCACTGTCTGCAACACAGCAAGCTAAGGCTGTACCATGCAAAACATTTTTAAAAGCCATACGTGAACATGATCTATAGCTCATCCAAAATGATCTGAGGCACAATGGAAAACTGTTCTGTGGTCAGATGAATCAAAATTTTCAAAATATTTTTGGAAGTCGTGGCCGATGCCTGCAGATTAAAGTAACACCATGTGAGATTTTGCTCTTTAGCACCCCCCTCTGGTTGAGAAGCGCAATTGTCTGTCACCACTGTAAATATTGTTGCTATCGAAGTTGGCCACATTAGCTCATCTCCCAGCTTCCATTACGACGTAAACTGTGAACCAGTGAGCAAACAAAGAACTTTAGTAATACAACTTAATATCAACCAAACTCAAACCCGCAGGACATAGAAGGTAAGAAAAATATATGACTTATTAATCCAACAGCTGCAAGGCTAGGACGCTAGCCACCTCACAGCCCTCTACTTCTCAGCTTATGTGGTCCAATATTGACTTGTGTACAGGATCTTGCATGATCACTCTCTCTTTCTTTTATGTCTTTTCTGACATAACACTCAACCCTTTTTTCCCAGGACCTGCCATGATGTTCATCGTGATAAACGTATGTGATAGGTTTATCACGTTTTTAACATATATTTCAAGTTCAGGTTTCAAGTTCGGTTGTGTTGCTTTAAAGACGAGGGGGACCATCCACACCATTCACCAATAGAAAACATTTTATACATCATAAAATGCAAAAGCCAGAAACGAAGGCCCAGAAGAGCAGTCTTTTCTTCACACACAAAGAAGAATCTCTACAGGCATCTCCTAATGTTCTTCTTCAGCTTTCTACAAGCGTGTCATATCAGACTTTACAACGAAATCAAACTGCTGAATATTCCTCCTTGTTGATATGCGATGATCATTCATGGGAATGATCATCGAATATCAACAAACATGTTTTATCTGATTCGTCAACTTATCTTCAACACCCCAGGCTGAAAAACAGTAGCTGAAGAATAAGTTAAGCAGGACACTGACCTCTTGAGTTGTGGTCAAATATAATTTTTAGTTAATCCACACCCTCCCATGATCTGGAGTTGTGATAGCTCTGAGTTGTGTAGAAGTGTTGGTGAGAAATTAAAGCAGCGTAAAGGAACTTTTGCAATTTTTATGTCAAAGGCCCTCCCCCTACAGGCGTGTAAGTTAAGTTGCTTATATGACGCTGTCTAAGGCTTCATGTCCATTGCAGTTTCAAGTGCAGTTACATCGGTTCTCCTAGGTGTGTACATTACAGCCACATCCAGGGTGGATTTAAACTTTGCTATTTTGTTATAAAGCATAAACTTTTATCAGATAACCTCAGTAAATGACAGCATCTCCACCACCTCCTCAGTACAAGGCTTGTCCCAGTAGGCGGTGAGGGATCGTGTACTCTGCAACGAACATGAAAAACTCTCCATGAATGCAGCAAAGAAAAGAATGATGTCCACTTTGATTGGACAACGCCCTCAAGCATAAAGTTGAGCAAAGCTTTTGTTTCTTCTTACGTCACTTCCTTCCCAAGATCCCTTGCATAAGCAATGAACACCTGACACTTCATCCTCCTGTACCACCCACCCTCCCCCTCCAAACCTGGTTTTGTACTGTTGTTTCCATACCCCCTGTTGAGTCTTTGTATGTGTCTGCATGTATACCCATCTCATTTGTAAAGCGTCTTTGAGTGTCTTGAAAAGTGCTATAAAAAATGTATGTATGTTTGAATGAATGTATTATTATTATTATTGTTAACATGACTCCTTGCTAAGGTGAATTGGGTGCATCCGATGCATGTGACTCGTCACATGTAATGGAGGCAAGATTTACTCTTATTTGGTCTCTTGCTTGGTTACTGTCTTGTCTTCTTTTCCATAAATACTTTCTTGTGCACTGTTGTTGGCATGGCTGTAAAGTGTTTCTTTGGCTGGTTTTTGTTGATAGCAGGGACAAGAAACTGCAAGAGAGAGAGAAAGACAACGCTTCCAAAAAGTAAGTCAATATTCCTTCAAATGGAATTGAAACTGATATTCATGAATACCCTGCAATGGACTAGTAACCTGTCCAGCGTGTACTTGTGTCTTTCACCCAAAGAGAGTTGGGAAAGGCTCCAGCAGATCTCTGCGATCCTACAAAGGAATAAGCAGGTATAGATAATGGATGGGTTTTAAGATTTAAAAGAACTCCTGTGCCCCTTCTTTAAAAAAATAAAATTTTGGAAATATACTGCCAGCTAGAAAATAATAGAAAATCTACGTATGTCCACAAAGATTCTCATGAGAAAACTTGCTGCTCGGGGGAAAACCCTTCCTCCTGACCTGATCTTGTTCCCATCACGGAAGATTCTTCATTTCCTCGACTGTTTGTCACTGCTTTCTGAGGCAACAAAAGGAAGATAGGCAGCCTTTTCAAAACATGGCCAACATGAGGTGCTCAGTTTGAGAAGACGCCTATTCCCCATGGGCCCTGAGCTCACACGCACCAGTGCACGGTCTCTGATCAATGTCCAGTTGTTTGCTGTGGGACAGGGCTGCGCTGGACCCCCCACACTGGCACAGGATGTTGGCGTGACAAAGGATGGTGGGTGTGCTGTGGAGGGGTGGGGGTGGGGGGATATCATACACATATGAACACCTGCACCTGTATCCCAGCAACCTGTGATGAAAGATTGGGAAGGTCTACAAATAAAGCATGGCACAAAAAACAAAACATGCTTTCATTTTATGTGTTTATCAAGATTTTTTTTTTTTTAAACCCAACAGAATAAATTAATGAAAACATTTTAACCACAATATGCAATTCAGAGAAGGTATATTATTTATTTAGAATTTGTCCTCAATCTAGTTTCAGTCATATTTTAAGAAAAGTTGCGTGAATGAACGGGACACTTTTGAACTTCTCAGATGAAGGGACTAATCAACTTTGACAAGAAAAAAAAGAGCAATGCTACTGCTTTGACAAACCTCTACTAAACACCATCTACCACACTAAGTAAACTCTTTTTTTCCATTTTGTATCGCACAAATAGCCAGACGGGTAACATTGAGACAAACCAAACAGAAGCAGTTACATGAAAACTGAACAAAAGACAAGGTGAGTAAATGAGACAAATGAGACAGGAATTAGGTGGATTAAAAATACAGAAACTGTCCAAAGTTATCCTGGTAGATGATACTTGACCCATCACAAGCAGAGGACTAATCATATGGGGCAGTTTCTGAAAGACAACTACAAGATTTTATCAATGAGTTATCCAGAAAACCAACTCAAGTTGTGTCAACAATAACGGTGTCACATGAAGTCTCTTTTAGGGCTTTTACACTAGCAGGGCTCCGGTTTCTGAATGCAATTTTGAACCGGCAAGCGCATTCAGACCAAAAGAATAACAGGTTCGGAACCTGAAAATTGGTTCGCACTTGCAAACCGTGACATCACCAGTGGGCGTGTATCACAACATGTGTAAAAAAAATTTTTAAAAAGTGGTCCGTGGAGGAAAACAAATGTTTGGTGGCCAACTGGGCATCATCCGAGTTCCAAACAAAGCTGGAAACAAAGAAAAGCAGCTCCATGCTGAACTGCTGGAGGAGATGGCCAGGACTGTGTCACCTGCACGCCTGATCATATTATTGATAAACTCGAGGAAGAATATAGAGACAGCAGAAAAGAGCTGGACGTGGGTTTCAGACCTGTCAAAAGAACTGTTGAACAGCATGATGGTCAGAGACCGGCAAACCAGGTTTGTTTACTGTTGCCATAGTGATGCAGAGTAACATCCTCCCACTTTGGTTTCTCCCTCTAAACTGGTGTGCACGCACAGTCTGGTTTGCCAGCAAGCACTCAGGTTCTCAGACTTCAGAGTCCAGACCCATGTCTGTCTGAAAGCTTTAACAGTGAGTTGCTTTTAAAGAGGGCACCCAGGTGCAACCCATCCAGGTAATCAAAGGAAAGCCAGTGGCAAGCGAGAGCTGCACCACTCCCTAATCAACTCACAGACAATGGACACCTGAAGAGAAGTGCAGAATGTCTGCACCTAACTCTCCCTCTGTCTTGTCTCCCTCCTATAATTGATCCAGGTCCTGCTCAAGGTTTTTTCCCAAAAGGAAGGTTTTTTTTTGCCACTGTTAGGCTTTGCCGTGTGCTCGGGAATCATGATCTGGATTTCCAGTAAGCGCCTAGAGACAACTTTGTTGTAATTAGGTCCTGTATAAATAAATTGAATTGAATTAATGCTCCAGAAGGCGTAGTAACCTTTTCACATGAATGTGTGCCACCTTTATCATATAAGTTAATGCTATTAAAACCTAATAAAAACAGAGCTACAGTATGTGAACATCTGAGCTTTATGTGAGCTGGTTTTGCTCTTACCTGAGAGGGCGGTGCACATGGCAGCGAAGGCACTGAGTTTCAGCTTGTTCATGATGCTGAAGCAGGGACATTGCTCCAGGATCATCATGAGCCCACCAACAAAGAGGAGGCCGAGGTACAGGCTCTCAGCCACGACACACAACCACCACACCCCTGAGGACACAAAAAACAAGAGATTTGAGCAGCGCTGTCCTCATACTGCCTAATCCCTGAAGGATAATCCAACTTGTTTAAAGGCAGGCATGACACAACAGGTTTACTCCTTTAACATCTGGAGATCACAGACTCTGACAAAAACCGTTCATGGTGTGTTTGTTATGACTCCATAAGTCGCCCCTGGTATCACCTCAATGCCCAGGGCACCACTTCAGTGTGGCAGGGTCTGCTAGCCTTGCAGTGTGAACGTAGTCTAAATGACTGTGGCCAAATATTGTCTTCAAGGAAAATTCTGGGCTTAATATCATCAGAGAGTGTGTTAGCAGTGACTGGATGAAAAATCTGTCAATCGTGATCAAACTTCAAGCAAATCAGATTAAGGGCACGATACCACAGTACGTTAAGGACAAAGTCTTCATGAATTCAGGCACTGGTTGTGAACTGCCTTATCTGTAAAAGGTCGGTAAAGTGAGTGTTACTAAAAAGAAACACCTAGAGCAGTGGTGTCAAATTCAATTTCATCCTGGGCCACATCATCACCATGGTTACCATTAAAGTGATGGTTATTCTTTACTTTCTCAACCAGCTGTGTTGTCTGATTTTAGATTATAGCTTTTGGACTCAGTTTACGAGTGTTTATTGAGAAAAGATCCTGTTTCTGGTCAGGACAAACCTGCCCAGAATAGTTTAAGTTGTGCTACTTTAAAAATAGTTTTTAAAAAAAGAAATCTTATAAAATTGTAAATAAAAAAAGAGACTTTCTTAATACGCACAAATTTTATTGTAAAATGCTGAATTTTAAAAAAGTGAATTTTTGTCATAAACTCTCGAATTGTACAAAAATCATAACCTTTATAAAATTAAGACTTTTATACTAAAATCTTTTTTTTTCTCATTATAAAAATCAGATATTTAACAAAATGTTGACTTTTCCTGTAAAAAAGCAAATTTTGCTGTAAAATTTAAAATTTTTCCAAGATTGAGATTTTTCTTTCTTTCTTTCTTTCTTTCTTTCTTTCTTTCTTTCTTTCTTTCTTTCTTTCTTTCTTTGTTTTACAACAACCAAGACTTTGTATCGTACAATCACAAAGTTTAGAATTAGGAAAATATCAACTTTTTTTTGTTTAACAAGGAAATTACAACAGTAGTAAAATAGCAAATTTTGTATTATTTCAACTTTTTGTCCTTAAATGACAACATTTTTTTATGGAAAAGTAAAGTTTACAAAAGTCATGGGACAAAAAGGGGGCAAGTCCAAACTTTTGCTAAATCCTGACTTTTTGACATAAACCAGCTGCTTTCCACCTCAGTTACTTCACTTTTTGAATCAAAATGGGCAGTCACACTGAAATCTTCCAATTGTCAACAGGTCAGTGACGTGATTGGGTATATTCATAGAGAGGCAGAGGTTTGTGAAACAGTTTCAGATTATTGTTAATATTGAGGAACATTATGTAACTCTTACACAGTAATCATCCTTGTAGAGCTTTGAGATCTGAGGATCAAAAACTCGGGGACTCAGGGAGAATGAGCCTTTTCAACAGCAGCTCCTAAACTCTGGAATGGTCTCCCTCTTTCTGTGAGGTCTGCCAGTCTCAATGATTTTAAATCTCTTTTAAAAACTCATCTTTTTACTCTGGCTTTTAAATCCAGAGAGCACTATCCCTAGCCTTGCACTGTATTTGACCTTTTATTGTTGTTTTCTTATTGTTTTTATTATTATTCTATGATTTTATCTTATATTTTTATTCACCTGTGCAGCACTTTGGTTACCTTAGGGTATGTGAAAGTGCTTTATAAATAAAGCTTTGATTGATTGATTGATTGATTGAAAGGGTCACAGTCAGTTTTCTCACAGTGCCAGTCTCAAGCCAGGACAAACGGGAGGTTTGTATCAGGAACATAGACTGTATAAGAGGAACTGGACAAAACCCCTGCTGATGTAACCAATAGGTTTTCTGAAGAGTGATTTTCTAAGTCTCTTTTTTTCTCGTACTGAGCTGTACCACATCACAAATGATTTAAACATGCAGAACTGGAAAGCAGCTGGGACACGCCCACCTCAGTCATAGTAAGCTATTTCAGATTAGGTGCCTTAGCTTATGCTAACCTATGATGTTAATTAATGTTACTTTATATTCATTATGAAAAGAGCCAGTAGTGGATCCTAACAGAGATGTGTTCAGTTCAGCTCCGGCAGAACTTGTTTCAAGGGTCATTAGTTCGTGGTTCTTATTGCTGACTTTAAATGTCCCCGAAATTATTAGAGGTGAAAGTTACTCAATTGAACGACCAAGCTGCTGCAAGAAGTAGAGGTCAAGAGTCAGAAGGGTCAGATGTTCCCATGCATCTTCTTAGTATGTGGTATTGTTGTCTCTAAACTGTATTTCTTGGGTCAGACGTTCTGGGTTTCCTCCCAGAAGCATCTCTCAATAGTTTGCTGGAATTTTGGTCCATTCCTCCTGAGTTGAGGTTTGTTTTCAGCTCCGAACACAAATGTTCTACAGGACTGAGATGAGGATTTTGTGATGACCTTTTCAGAACATGGACTTTGTTCTCCTTAGACCATTTTGTAACTAATCTGGTGATATGTTTAGAGCCATTGTACATCTGGAAGACCCATTTGTATCCAAACTTTAGCTTCTTGGCTGATGTCTTGAGATGTTGCGTCAAAATTTCTACATAATCTTCTTCTCTCATGATGTCATCTATTTGTGAATACATCATGATTCTGCCACCTCCGTACTTCACAGTTGAACGGTGTTCTCAGGCCTTTTCCTCCAAATGTAACGATGGTCATTATGACTAAACAGTTCAGTTTTAGTTTCATCAGACCAAAGGACATGTCTCCAGAAATGAAGATCTTTTCCCCTGTGTTCACAGATTTACAAACTGTAATCTGATTTTTTTTATGTTTGTTTTGGGCTAATGTCTTCTTTCTGGCTAAGTGGTCTTTCAGTCTGGAGTCAAACTGGAGCCAAGAATGAACCAGACTGGTGGACCCTCAATTCTCTTTCTAATATCTTGGCTGATTTCTTATGATTTTTTTTCTCCCATGATGTCACATAAGGAAGCAATGTGTTTGAGGTGTGATGTAGCAGCTCCATTATTCTTTTCTGGACCAAAGCTCATTAAAAGTGGACTGAGGCAAAACTGAAAAACCAAACCCTCTGGACTAAAGAGGGACGATGATCATTATCACAAATGAGTTCAAAAGCCTGCATCTATGCTGGAACATTAGTTTCTATGTAGTGGGCAGTTTGCGTATCTGGAATGTAAATATCAATGCTTGAAAGATATACATACAGGTTTTAGGGCAACAATTTTCTCACTCATGCTGTGAGAGATCTAAAACATGTTTACAGTGCCAATAACTGCTGCTTAAAAGTACATTTGAAATATAAAATATATGCTAACAGTGTTTCCTATGTACCATGAAATCTGGCTGCAAATACAAAGTCAGTACAAATACTTTTTGTTACATTTGTTCAAGAATCAACAGAAATATCTGGTGTCTATCTTACCATTTTGGTTCTGACATCATGTCATAACAGTATTTGTGTTCAGTGTCATCACTGTACAAACCTTTTTCATGCTCAGGGGCAACGTCGGCAAATTTTCGACAGTCAAACCCTGTGAAAGAAACACAGAGAAGCATGACTTTCCTGGAAAAAAATAAACAATTTTGGTATAAACTTGGAATTAAGTAGACAAAAGTAACATTTGTGGATATTTAGTTGATGCCTCAGGGTGATGAAAGCTACCTTATGTAGTAATACCCCTTCTAGCCACATGGGGGCATATAGATCTGTGCTCTCTTAGCATATAATTCAGATTCCATGAAAAGGATAATTGCTATATAGCAAAAGTGATGACAGGCACTGTTGCGATGTTGCTAGACGGACTGGCCGTGACAGTTTTGTTTTTGTCGGGGATCAATCAATCAATCAATCAAACTTTATTTATAAAGCGCTTTTCATACGGATGTAACACAAAGTGCTTTACATAATAAAAACAACAAATTAAACAACAACAGCAAAAAAACAA
>JBAMYA010042152.1:0-14754 GCA_037176975.1 Arrhamphus sclerolepis
GAGTACTCGATGCGGGGAGGGGGGGCATTACCCGGCCTCACTGCGGGGAGGAGGAAGATTGGCCACAGCGTCACCCGAAAAAAAAAAAAAAAAAAAAAAAGCCTTGATAAGGAACCCAAAAATTGCATCTAATCTTAGCATTCAGTATTCCAGCCTGTACAAGTATGAGGCAACAGTAGAAAGGAAAACATCTAGTCAACAGCTAAAAAGCCTCCAGCTGAACCAGACTCAACCCGTTCGGCTTCTGAGATGACAGGAAGGAGAAGCAATGATACTACCATGCACATACATGTCATCAATGGAGCTATCCCTTAACTATAGGCTTTAGCAAAAAGAAATGTCTTAAGCCTGACTTTTAAGGTAGAGAGGGATCTGCTTCACTTTAACAAGAGAGGAGTCGGAAAACTGAAGGCTCTGTAAGTAAACCTGCAGTCTATTGGGAAGATATGGCATTAAAGGTTCTGTAAGATGAAGGGTTTACGAGATTTACTATATATACGTATATATGATAGAGGAAATATGAAGTCTGCTGTTGACCCTCATCAGAACTGTTGCAGCAATCTGGATTACGTAATTCATGCCAATTTCAGCTCATTATTGATTGTATTTGGGATTTCATAGTAATTTCATAATCTAATTGCACTTAAAACTATTGAGGGCATACATGATTGTAATTTAATAAATGTTATTATTGATCACATGGTGATGGTTATTTAATGTTTCTGTATTTGCTAAGTTCTAATTATATAAGTAAGAGCCTGAAGCTTTAAGAAGGTTATGCGCTACGTTAGTTTGTGTGTGGATGGCACCAGAGCTGAGAGGAGCCCACGGTTTTTCCAACCATCTTCGGACATGTTTAGGAAAGATATCTGCAATTAACATAAGGCGAGTCTATTAAGTCCTTTATTTTTGTATTTTTGTTCAATAAATCTTAAAAGGCGAACTACTGTGGAGGACACACTTTTTTTTGTTTTTTGGAAGGCGTCAGCCATGAGCTCCAGTAGAATAGATGGTTTTATTGGAAAATCTACAATTGCAAATAAGAAAGAAGGTGAATCATATATGAAAACGGTTAGTGTATGAAAAAATAATATTCAATAAAGTTCAGCATGTCCCCAATCTTCTGACTCAAATAAAATAAACTCCTCTATCGCTGGAAAGAAATAAAATACGGTCTCATGTAACTAAACATGCCTTTAGAGCATTTATTACATGTACAATTTTAATATTTGGGTAAAATCAGTGCTCACCTAATAAAAGAATATCTAGATACCCAAATATCTCGATGTAACTCCTATCTATATAAATATATTTTCAAACATATGAATATGTGTGTCCATCCATACAAAACTGAAAACCAACGTCCACAAACAAATATTCAGATGTTGGAACACTGTGGTTCACCCAGACAAAGCTGGAAGACAACATGTTTAAATATCTGGATGTTTGGTTCCACGGAATGCAAAAATAAAATAAAAAAAACAAACAAACAAATACCAGGATAGATATCTAAATACTTAGGTCCAGCACGATGCAATGTCTGGTTACTGAATACTGTTCGCCTAAATAACAAATATCTGAGTATCTGAATATTCCAGTTCAGCCCAACAAAACTGTCCAATGTCCTCTTAACAGATAAATTGTCCACTGAACAGGATATAACAGATATTCAGGTGCAGCCATACAAACTGATGAATGGACGTCCTCCTAATAAACAAATATCTAGATATCTGAATATTCAGATCCAGCCTACATAACTGAAAAAAACACATCCAAACAAAAAGGTACATGGATACCTGAATAGTCTGGACACGACCTTCTGAAACTGAAAACCAATGTCCACCTTATCAGCAATTATTCAGATACCTGGGTCCAGTCCGAATATAAACTGCACAGAGTTGAAATGATTCAGTTTTTGCTTTTTGCTGGCACCAAATACGTGTATAAATGTAATCATGCTGCCACCTGAACAAGCCCAACAGAGAAAGAGAAGCAGCTGGTAGCTTTGGCAGCCTGCTGTCCTCTACAGGCTTCTCATGTCCACGGACAGTTAACTGGACAAGTACTCTGAGGATACCTGCTGGACGAGTGCACCTGCGCCGGTCCAGAAGTGTGGAGGGGATGTGTCAACACATGAATCCTTGGAGCTCAGGATTCTGACTGCGTGGTCTACTTACTGGTCTGAACTTTGAGAGTGAACGGGTTCTTCTGCTGGATGGTGTGTGTGAAGAGAAAGCGAGCGTTGCAGCAGTAGTCCGTCTCAGCATCCTGGGCCAGAACATTGGAGAAGTACAGGTCACCATTCAGACCCATGGACACTCTCTTATCCTGACGGATGGGAATCATGCCTGGACATAGGAGGGGGACAAAGACACAGCTGATGAGTGTCCATGAACACAAAGATTCACAGAGGAGGTTACAGACACATCAGCTTCACCCGCTGTTCTTGTTGCTATGCTACTGTTCTATGTAGACGTGCTGATGTTTACGTCACTTCATGCTGGGTTCCTATTGGTTGGTTAGCTGATAGAGATTGGAAAGGTAGTGACACACGATCACTGCTGATATCTGTCGCAGCCGCCTTTAATCACCAGACGTTGTGATTTTTGATCTTTGCTCCTGACTCACTGTGAGAGCTACAATCAACAGAACCGTAAATTTTTTAATGTTTTTTTTTTTCCCCCAAACATAATATTCATTTCTTGCAAAGTGTCCTACAAACCTATGCACAGGGCTACCCATTTGGACATTAGCCTAATCCTTTTGCACCATTAAAACGAGAATAAATACAAATTCCACACTAATATGTCCGAGTCTCAAGGTTTAGGTGTTGGGCCGACAGAAGCCAATCAACAGAATGAAAGCGATTCAATGAAGCCAATAATAATAATACGAGCATCAGAACAGATAGAGGAGGCTAACTCAAGGCTGATGATGCTAATGTTTTGTGTGAAAAGTAAAGTTAATAGAGTCTTTCGAAAAAAGTTGTAATACGAATGTTACAAATGTATGTATGCAAATTCAGATTGGCCCAATTTCTGGCAAACATTTCTAGAGGAATTTCAATGAAACAGAGATGCTCAAAATGTCGAGGACTTTTGGTATGTTCTTTAATGCAACAAAGACAAAGAAAAAACAGATTTTGATTCTATGTGTCTTTTAAAATAAATAATTTATTGTGTTTTTTTTAGACCATAAAATGACTAAAACTTTAATTTAAGGGATAACATAGACAGATAAGCGTAGATAGAAATTTCTATTTTTGAGGGTAAACATCGTCTTGGAAGTCTCTCTCTGTATTTATTTTCATGAATGAAGCAGATCCACGTCTGTTCCAGTTATCCCTGCTAAACTTGCTGAAGGCCAAAGTTAAACTTCCAGCATGCCCACACATATGTCAAGACTCTAACTGTGGCGGCTGATGTGAAGCGTATGGCTGTCGAGATGATGCCGGAGGACCAATCATCTAATGGACCAGCCGTGCCACTCATGCACTGATGTGTCAGTGTCTGGACCACAGGACACCCCCACAGGAAGTGCTTTCATGAGTGGAGAATGTGTCAGATGGGCTGTGCAGGGAGGTTTGCAAAAGAAAGGGTATGTTTGTCATGAAGAAGACTGGGAAAAAGGTCTTTCAGTGAGAAAAATTACATGATTTAAATCTGTGTTATTCATGTTCCAAGTTTCCTTCGAACTGCTCTGAGAGAGAAATTGAAAGATATGAAGGAAGAAAAAAGAATCCAGCTTCTTCAGTGCAGACAGATCTAGGGAAGAGGGACCAGAGCCAGACCTTAGTGCTCCTTCATAATGAGATCTGACCAGGTCACCATGAATGAGCTACTTGGGACACTCGTGACCCCAGCCAGGCAGAGGCATAGAGCTGTAGGCATCCAGCGCTATGTGGATCGGGCAGCGTTATGAAATGGAGGTACTGGTGCACTGAAAGTGTGTTTTGTGTATGTGATGCTCACCGCTGTTCATCCAGAAGATGAATGGCGGAGGCAGGCCTGGTGGAGGGTTGCAGGGTAGAACCAACTGAGATCCCTCCATCACCGTCAATGGCTCCAGAACCTCCTTAGGCCACAGGGGAGCCTCTGCAAGAGAAAAATACATGAACATGAGAACATATTCACTTAAATAGCCTTTCATTTTTGTGTAAAATGTAAAACATATATGTAATCATATGGGATGTTATAAAAAGGGTTCTCTATAAAAGCAGATGTTGAGAGCATTCAGGTGTGTATTTACACAATGCCATGGATGAAAGTCATAATTAAAGAGGAGAAGCTTGTTCTTCTGTTCTTACTTGAGACCCGGAGTAAGATTTTGTTGGACAGAGCCACTCCAAAGTTGTTGGTGGCGAAACACTGATACTCTCCTTCATAGTCCTCTGGTCGTCCTCCATTGCGGAAACCGATCTCAAGGGTTCCTGAGCGTTTTCGCATCGTTACTCTTGGATCTTTGCCAATGTTGAAAAATTTCCCATTTCTTCGCCATTGAAACCTGAATCACATTTCCAGAAATCAAAGTGTGAAAACAGCACTAGCAGTAGTAGCTTCCCTAGAGAGAGAGGGAGAGAAGCATTGCAACATTTGTCCCACTTTATGTGAAAATCCTTAGACTGTCTTAGTTCCCTTTTTATGTTCCTCATCTGACATCAGGAAATCAACAGTCCACGGCCCAACATGCTTGTGCACGTGATAATGCAGCTGTACAGTCCATCGTGCTCCCTGACCAGTGCAGTCAAGCTCTTGTTTTGTCAGTGTGGAGAGGTAATCTAAAAGAAACACTTCTGGTCATTTTTAGACAAATTAAAGTTGCACCGGCCCGGTTTGAGGAACAGAACAAAGAGGCAGTGTTAAAGCAATACTGTGTGTGTGTGTGTGTGTGTGCGCTCAGACAGACTGACTGCAAGCGAATAAGTGAGGATCGTTTTCGGTGAATGTTTCATGAGCGTCAACAGTCAGCTGAGCACTTTACTGGAGAACAAAGCTTCTCCTGGGAAGAGCCAGAACACTCACACAGCAGTGAATGTCTCATTGTAATTCTGTGTTAATATGTGCGCGCACACGCACACACAAGAAATTGTGTCAGTGTGCATGTCCGTGCACGTGCGTCTTACGTAAAGCCAGTCTATCTCCAGATGAACAATGTTCTACTGTCCAGACTGATGTCAACCCACTGACCCCACTGTGGATCCCTGAGTGACAGTCATAAACTCCATCAAGAGAACTGGACAAACCCTCTGTGACTTCACCCGCTCGTTTCTGAAGAGTGGTTTCTATGGCCCATTTACACAGCTCTGGTTAGTAGGAGCTGACTCTACACACCCCAGTTAATCCAAAGGTTTGTTGGAACACACCCACCTCATTTTAGTTACAACAAGCTAACCATCTTAACCTATGATGCTAACTAAATTATGACTTTTGACTACATTTATTCTTATCAAATCCATTTAGCTATCGTCCTTTCAAGTGTCACTTCCCAAATGATGAAGTGCTGACAAAGCTGACATGAGAACTTCACATTCATGACATCAGCAATGAATGTGAAGTTGGTGTTAAGCGTTTTTTTTTAATTATTATTTTGTTGTTTTTTGTCTTTTTCTGGTTTCCTGTGCTGCTAGAGGGCAGAGCAGCAGTGTCAAGGCTCTGTACACTCCAAGAGAAATCGCTGGCTCAGGTGAAAGTGTGTTAGAGACAGAAGTGGAGCACATCACTGTCAGGGCCCATAAATGTCAAACCGACAGACCAGTGGACCTGGTGGGAATGTTTTCCTCATTTTCAAGTCCTCTTGTTGATTTCTCAGCAGTTAACATCTATCAGAAGCTGTGGTCCAGCTCAGACTCAAGGCCTTTCAAATTACTGCTGGCAAACACAAAGATGCGACTCGGACGCTTTCAAAACCTCCCACAGGCATGTTCATGTTGGTGTAGCCCACAGAAAAATAACACGCTCTTTCTGGAAATAAGGACTTAATGCTTGAATGATGAGACAGAGGTGATGTGCTGGAACTGCTGTTTTCCAGGTGCAGTTTGTCAGGATTAAAGCTGATTTATACTTCTGCATCAAAACACTTCCCTCCTCAAGAAATGTGATTGGTTTGTCATTGGCTGAAGGAATGAAGGTAAAAACTAAAATTCACAGTCGAAGAAGACTGAACTGGCAAACAGCACTGTGGACCATTTCAGCTGAAGTGGACACTTGTATTACAGCACAAGTGTGTGTTATTAAACACAGGTTGGTGTACCTGCACATGTGCATTAAATGTAAACTACACTCTGCCTAGAGGTTGACATCCAGCTAAGATGGCTCCAAAAACCAACCACAGAATCCTTAATGGGGTCACCATGAGAAGCAGCAAGAGACATGAAGACAACACTGGGACTGGGAACATCTCTGTTCTTTAGTCTCCCATTGATCAGGCAGGATGTCCATCACCATCATAGAAAACCAAAAGCAAAAAAAAAACATCGCTGTGTTCCTGATGTTTGCCAAAGAGCCCCCAGGTAGCCCCCAGGACGAATTCAGATGTGTTATAACTGAATCAGCTTCAGAAAGAGAAGGTTCTCCAGATCTTTCAGCGTCTCTGAGACGGAGAAACTGGAAGATCTTTTGTCCTGCAGCAGTGTGAAGGTTTAATAATGTGCACTGAGAATTAGAATTGTGTCACATTAAACAGTAAATGAATTCAGAAAAGTTCCAAAGGCCTCTCTCACTTTTTCCCGCTGCTCATGTGTGCTGTGATTGGGTTCTTACACTGGTACTGGGTTGCCCTTGGCCTCACACTCGATGATGATATTATCCCTGGGATCCACAATGTAGTCCTTGACTGACTGTTTGATGATGGTCGGGGGCTGCTTCACTGTGGACGGAGCAGGGACACAGAACAGGTTTCAGACCACATAACTTGGTTAAACCAGGATTAAACCTTTTTTTTAACCTAAAACGTATTAATAATCATCTGGAAACCAACAGGAACAAACCATGAAATAATGTGAAATAAGATTTACATTTTACACTTTACATTCAGTTTTGCTTTTCCAATTAGGGCTGTACTTTCATGAAAATGTTACTTTCTCATAAGCATTTCCAGCAGCATGATGGTTTATGTCTGAAAAAGGAACTCCAGTGTTTCAGTAGGATGAATTCTTCTGATGAGACATGAACGTCTCCAGAATGCTTCCATAGGTCCACGCTGTCTCTTTTGATGTAATAATTCTGTCGGCCTTGTGTCTTAATCTGTTAAAAAGATAATCATTTCCAGCTTTCCTTCCCAGCTGTGCTCTCTCTGCTCACTTAACCCCCCCACCCTCCCCCACCCCCAACAAACACACAATCCCTCCCCCACAACATCACATGCCAATATTTCTCTGCCCCTTTGCATTTCTAGCTCATGGAGCCCTGCAGGGCTTTGAACTGCACACAACCACACACACACACACACACACACACACACAAACTGCAGGATAATGAACCCCGCAGAGCCCTGTCGCCTCCCGGATTAAAGCGCGGCCTTATCAGAGATGGTTCTTCTGCCGGACTACGACCATCCATGAGGGGCATGACAGAAAGAGAACCTCCCACGTAATTGAGGCTTTTTCAGCTAATCCACATCCACACATGAGAGAAAAAAAAAAGTCACTATTATATAATAGGTATATCCCACATGTTACCATGGAAACTGCCAGAACATTTTACAATATTTTGGCATGGATGAAATCCATGCTTTGGGAGATAACTGGTTTGGAAATTGCTCTTCAAAATGAAATCAGCTTATGATATTTTCTCCCATTCTCAACTATCGCTCACGCATGAACAATTAAACGTCGAAGCTTGTTCAGAAGTGAATTTCTGTGCACCAAATCAATGATCTCAAGGAATAAAATCATCCTGTCAGGTCATTCATGTTGCACATCTACAGTACATAAAAAAAAACACCTGCCAGTTAAACATGGTGGGTCAGACTGGTGGTAATGCATTCAGGTTATGTCTTGTGAGGAGAACGCTGTAATCGCAAAAAAAGATGAGCACCAAAACAAAGAAACTGCTCTCTGCTTTTGTGTCACCTTCAACAACCAAAACAATATTGTACAATAGAAGTGTGAAAAACAACACTAAATGTCTTTGTCTTTTTCCTCTTAGGTGGTGAAGTATTTGTCATTGTATTATTGATGTCAGCAAATATTTGAATTGTTCAGCAATAAGCCAACATATTCAAATTTCTTATCTTCACAGTGCCTTTATTCACCACAAGTCGGGTTGTTTGAAAAGAAACTGACAGATATTCATCCAGTTTCTGATGGAGGCACTGCTAACTCAAAGTAACTTTAGCTTGTTTACATTACACACTTACTGGAGCCAGCTAGCTTTAGCCTTAACTTAATCTTTTTTTTAAAGTTCATCCATAAAGAATTCACAGCACTTCACTTTGTCCACATTTAGCCATGTTACAGCCTTATTCCAAAAATGGATTAAGTTCATTTCAACTCAAAACTCTGTTTTTCTTTTTTTTAGATATATATATTTTTTAATTCATTAATGATTGGAAAGGAACACCTGTCTATAGAAGGTCCCACAGTTGACAGTGATGTCAGAGCACAAACCACGATGAAGTCAAAGTAATTGTCTGTAGACGTCCCAGACTGGATTGTCTCAAGACACAAATCTGTGGAAGGGTCCAGAAACATTTCTGCTGCTTTGAAGGTCCCAGTGAGCACAGTGGCCTCCATCAACCATTAATGGAAGAAGTTTGGAACCACCAGAACTCTTCCTAAAGATGGAACCAGCAGATCTTTTAATAGAGTTGGAACCAGCAGAAGTCTTCCTAGAGCTGGAACCACCAGAAGTCTTCCTAGAACTGTCCGACCATCTAAACTGAGCAATCTGGGGTAGAAGGGCCTTAGTCAGGGAGGTGATCGAGAACCTGATGGTCACTCTGTCAGAGCTCCAGCATTCGTCTGTGGAGAGAGGAGAACCTTCCAGAGGGACAATCCACCAATCAGGCCTTTATGGTAGAGTGGCCAGACTGAAGCCACTCCTTAGTAAAAGGAACATGACAGACCAACTGGAGTTTACCAGAAGGCACCTGAAGGACTCTCAGACCATGTGAAATAAAACTCTCTGGTCTGATGAGACAAAGATTGAACTTTTTGGTGTGAATGCCAGGCATCATGTTTGGAGGAAACCAGGCACCGCTCAGTTCGTGGCCAATACCATCAGTACAGTGGAGCATGGTGGTGGCAGCATCGTGCTGTGGGGATGTTTTTCAGCAGCAGGAACTGGGAGACTAGTCAGGATAAAGGGAAAGATGAAACAGCAATGTTCAGAGACATCCTGGATGAAAATCTGTTCCAGAGCGCTCTGGACCTCAGACTGGGGAGACGGTTCATCTTTCAGCAGGACAATGACCCCAACTTACAACCAAGATAAATGTGGACAAAGTGATGCACTGTGAATACTTTCAGGATGAAGTATTAAAATTTTACTGGAGTTGCCTACTGCAGTTTACCTGTTTGGATTTTATAGTTGTTGCTGCTTTGGTACAGGTTGATTCTGAAACAGGACAGAACTGCTGTTAACCGAGTGTTAACAGCAGCTGTTTTTGACCAAGCGTGCACTAACTGCACTTTGGCTTTTTAGAGCAGCATTGACGTGACTTCCAAGATTGCAGTTTGTTTTCTCCAAATCAAACTGGCCCACAGCTCATCAACTGGATCTGTTGAGAGTCTCTGTGAGGCCTCAGGAGGGAGACACTTCAAACACCAGATGTTAAGCTCATAAAGTAGGTCGTTTTCACACTTATATTAGGCCAGACTTTTGTGGCTTTTGAAGCTGGCAGCTGGGAGTTTTGGAGGAAAGATGTGGGACATAAGCATAAGCAGGGACATGTTAAGAAGAAACACTTACGTTCCTGCAGGATCTTTGCTGTTAGTCCAATGTAAAACATGAGAGAGACACAGAAAGGTATAACGTGGGTGTTATTAATTGCAGGGATGTTTTACAAATATTTATAGAGCTATGCTAAAACTTGTGTATTAGTTATCATGTTATAGCTCAGTAGCTCCCGGCTGATCATTTTGGTAGATTGAATAAATCTGAATTGCTTGTGTCACTTATCACTAATCTATTCTATAATACCAGCGATGCTCATGCAGATGTGGCATCTCGAGATAATGCCTCCTTTGTTTTAAAACTGCAGTCTGCTAAATCAAAGTGAAAGAAGCTGGTATGCACTGACAGGGACGCTGTCTTCATGATCTGAAACTGAAGCCTGAGCTCAGAGCAGCCGAGAGCCACTGTTATAACTCTGAGTCAGAGATTCAGAATTAAGCTGAAGAACTAAAAAACTCACCTGTAAAACGTTTCAGATCCAAGAAGGGTAAGCAGTGAGGAAAAGAGAGACAAGACACAAGCTGTACATCAGATCAAACATCACACACTGTCAGACTGTATTTCAATATTATGAACAAACAGATTAGGAGCATAAACCCCGATTCTTTCAAAGCTAAACAACAACAAAGATGACAGATGGTAATCGTGAGCAGAATTTAGTTAATTTACCATTTGGCCTTTACTTGGAACAGATTTCAGCAGGAATTCTTCGCAGCCATTTTAAACCCTGCATTGTGACTGTGATGAGTTTGGGTGGGTTGGGGTTACAACCACACAAGCAATGACTGCTGATTGCCAGAGACTTCTGGGATGCTTCTAAACCACTCCAGGGCACCTCAGGTGTGACTACTCTCATTAACTAGATGATTCACATCAGCTGGCTGACAGACCTACAAACAGACTGGTTCGGGTTGGCCTTGAATGGCCAGCTTCGGTGTAGCCTGACATCCACCTCTCTCCAGGTGTAACTACGCATTGTGGATTGCAAGAAATGTGACTGGGAGATTTTTTTTTTTCTTGGTTTTAGAATTTCCTGCTGCTATTTTGTTCTTCGCCATTTTCAAGTCGGTTGGAAGGACAGTTTGCAATGTCTGTAAAAACGAGAGATGTTCAGCGTTTATCAGCGCCAAGTCATGTAACATATACTTAATTGTATACATGTAAACATGACTGTCAGGAAGTGTGTGTCTTAGTGTGAATATGTTCTGCAGGATGTGCAGAAACACTAAAGGTCAAGAGAGCAGTTCTGATCAGAAGACAAAAAGCAAACGGCCTGTTATGAACGTATTCTACCTGTGATGTTGTGGTCTATTGTAAACCCAAATTACATTTTAAGTAAAGAGATGTAGAGCACAATGACATCAATAGAGCTTTTAATAAATGGGCATTCATCAGGCAATCTGCAGCATGAAGTTTATTACTCTCCATAATTTGATTTTCAGGTGCACCACAGCAAAGAAACAAAAATAAACAGCCAAGCTGTTCTCTTTCAGACTGGTCAGAGAAAAGTATAAATCCTCAGTGTGGTCAATTAATGAAGGAGAGGTCATTGACTTGTCATGGTATTATCCAAATGTCCTGTGTATTAGATCAATAAATCATCAGAAGTCCAGGGTTGAAAGGTCAGCTTTACAATAAAAGCCATGGGGGGTTTTTGGAGGGGGGGGTAATAGATGAAGAGCAGCTGTCAGCTCTGTGTGTGTGTTTGGGTGTATTTCTATATAATACATCATGTCTGCAGCTGCTTACACAGTCACACCACAAAAGCCCTAAATGGTCTACTGTTTTCTCCACAATAGTTAAAACTGTAAAAGGAAGAAAGGATGGATCTGTTGTTTCCTGTCACATTCATGGCTGCACATTTATAATAACCCAAACCTGCTTATCTGAAACTCATGTATCACATGAATCGATACGGGTTTCGGAGGACCACATGCACGACAGTTTCCTGTCATGGCCAAAGAGGAAACGAGTGTTTGCTGAGTGACTTACGGTCTTGGGGAACTTCAATGGGTGCTGCTTCTTGCCACAGCAGAAGCAGTGATGACATGAGAGTCAGGGCCACATGCCCACCCTGCCCAAACATTTCTCCCCGTCCGATTGGTCGCTCTCAATCCTCGCCGCTCCTGATTGGTTAGATGACTCTCCTGACAGCTGCAGCAGGATCTGTGAGTTTAGGCACAGAGACAGGTAGTTGGGATGAAGACAGTAAAGCAGAGCATACAATATATGACCAATGTAAAGCTGATGGGGCCACAACTTTCTTTCATCTCTGGTCTGCATTTTCAGTTGAGATGCTCCATGTGGAGCAGCATGCATGCAAAGCCAAATAAATGCCACATGGTACTGAATGCTGGCTTCTTCTGTAAAGTCCTGTCAGTCCTGTCAGCAGGTTTATAGTTCAGCTCTCACCCTGCAGGAACCTTTACATTTCTGATCATATAGACACTATCTTAGGTCAGCTTTATTCAGCATGTTCACGGATGCAGCAACAGCCACAGCTTTCTAATTTACTCTCCCAACACCTCCACATGATGCCAGGACTGTGTACTGGCAACTGTACCAAGACCACCTGCCCACTGTTAATCCCTGCCCCTGATGCTGTCCACCATCACGAGGATCAGTCCTTCAGGCAGCCTTCATTCCCACCAGAGCTGAAGACAATGAAATACGGCATAAATCATGATATAATAAGGACTGAGTTTTCTTCTAGAAGGTTGCTGGAGAGCACCTGTGGTTCATTCTTCTTTACAACAGTGCTTAAGTTAAGTTCATTGAGGATGTTCACCTACAGTATGCACAGCTCTCCCAGTGAACACCTTCATTCTTCTATTTTTCAGTCATTCTGGTGTAGACTTGTAGACTCACAGCTGTCTGTAGAATACAACTCTGCCAAACAACCCCAAACCACCTCTCCTCTACTGTGCTTAACAGTAGGAATAAGTGTGTAAATTTTAAAACTGTTTCTGAAGACTTGGTCAGGAAGCCTGTTTTTGGGCTTCTGGATGACACTATATCTAGTTAATCCAAAAATGAGAATAAGTCTAACTTATTTTAAGTTTAAGTGTATGTAGCACACGGGAAAGCAGGCCAGTTTACCTAATACACACAAATACGTCTGTATTTATGAGCAATAGCATGAATGTATGAGTACAGACGTCCACTGACGGAGTTTATCTTTGACGGGAGCTCATCTGAATACAACCTCTCCCTGCAGGATGATCAGCAAACTATGTACGTTTTTGTAAGGACATGATTGCAAGCTGTGAGTCATGTAAGTTAATTCAAGTTCTTATTCCTAACATTATTTGACATTAATGAGTGGTTGGATCCCTGTCTCCTCCTGCAGACAGCACCAGTGTCTTCAGTCCAGTCCACATGTCTCAGCTTCCCCACGTCTTCTCCCAGGATGAACTGTTCTTCCTGAAATCCACAGCGTCCTCCTTTGTCATCTTCATCTTCAACATGAGTTGACTGTTACCATGCCACGTCACCAGAATGCTGAGCTTCCTCCTGAGCTAAAGCTCAATCATCTTCATCATCCCTAAAGCACATATGACCTCCTTGATCTCCCTCGTCTAAATAAATTCTTCTCCCTCTCTGAAGTGGATGCTGCAAAAATTAAAACACCCACAGAAATCTAGATAAAACTAAACTTCAGTGTATGAAAATGAGACTTCAGTGTTCTTTGAAACTTCCACGATCAGTTTAGACCTTAAATTAGTCTTAAAACCTCTCAGAGCTTCTGTGTCCAACTTTAAGGTTCACAGAGGTGCAGCATTAATCACACTTACTTCAGGTTTACTGAAGATGTGAGGAACATTACAGGTGAAATCTGGGTCCAGATCTCCTGACTGACCCACACAGCAGAGGCTTTAATGATGGGGTTCTTAAGATACAAACACAAAGAGGCGAGGTCAAAGTCCAGAGCTGAATTTCTACCAGAATGGGTTCAGGGTTATTATTTGCATCTGCATCAATCTGTCAAAGTAGCTTTTAATTAAGGGCAATTTTTCCAGCTGGTTTCTAATAAGCAGTCTGACCTATTTCCAATTTGTTACTGTAGCTACAGTAAACTAAAACTGAACTGAATAATACCTGCTGCCATAGAATAAATTAATTTGAAATAAAATACAATTCAAACAAATAAAATAAAATAAAATAAAGTAAAATAAGTACTGAATTACTGACTCAATTTAACTACTGCTACAACTAAGATGATATTGAGACATGTGAGTTTTAGCAACCCACATGAACAAAACATCCTAAAATTTGGCGCCCCTCTAAAGGACACGGTAGTTATCCTCAATACCACATTCTGTTAAGTTTTGATCATTGGTTGGCATCATTGGTTGGCATCGAGACTCAGTGTTGCTGGTGCTGCAGGGGATGGCTTTGCTGTGGTGAGGGAGGTGCTGTGGGCGTGCTTTGGTGGCTCTCGCCTGACACCTAGCGTCCCGGAGGGGATCAATAATGGATCCCTAGGTGGGGTGACCCGTGCTGCTGGTGGCCCGTGGGGCATGGTCCTTGGTTCCATCCTGTGGATTGGCTCCTCCCGTCTCTGCAGCCCCTCCGGGGCCGGGGGGCTCGTACCTTGCCCTCTATGGAGTGGTGGTGCCGGTGTGGAGCTGAGGCCCCCTCACGGCCCCATGCTGCGTCCTCGGCGTGGCAGCTGTATTGCGGCCCTGCTGACTATTGCCCTGACGGGATTCTGGCCAGCCCAGGTTCTGTCAGGTCGGGGGAGTGGTGGCCTGTCGTCTTTGCTATCTACGTCCAAAGGGGGAGCTGAACTGGATGGTCCTGATGAGTTGGAGAAGGAATCCAGAGCACTTATGGAGGTCTGCTGCATGACACTGATCCA
>JBAMYA010042153.1:0-14753 GCA_037176975.1 Arrhamphus sclerolepis
ATATGACTGAAACCATCTTAGTGCAGTTCCTCTAATTCCAACAACCTGCTCTAATCTATTAAGAAGAATCTGGTGGTTTATGAATTTGCCAATACATAAAAAAATGTTGCTTTGGGAGAGAAAAGTTCTTGAACAATTGCTCAAATGAAGTAAAGACGTTATTGAAATATAAGTCCTTAAATGATCTGACACCTAGTTTGGACCAAATGGTGAAATTACTATCTAACAGGGATGGAGCAAAGACGTGATTCGATGATATTGGAGCCTGTAATGAATAAGACTGAAGTCCAAAAAACCTTCTGAATTGTTTCCATATTTGTAAGGATGTCTTAACAATTATGCTTTTTGTGTACTGATCAGTGGCAGATTTAACAGGGGAGTGAACCAAGGCAGACAGAGACACCAGTCGACAGGTGTGGGCCTCCATTGATAACTAGATTGGGGCGGAAGCCCCTAACTTTGGATGGAGCCAAAACTGTAATATTTTAAGATTAGCTGCCCAGTAGTAGTATCTGAGGTTAGGGAGGGCCATACCACCCAGAGTTTTAGGTTTTTGTAAAAGCTGTTTACGCATTCGTGGGGGCTTTTTACTCCAAATGAAGTCAGATATGGTGGCATCTAGATTTGAGAAGAAGGTTTGTGACAAAAAAAATAGGAATACATTGAAATAAATACAAAAATTGGGGAGAGTAAGCATTTTAACAGTGTTAACACGGGCCGCTACAGGTAGGTTCAGTAAAGACCAGTGTGCAAAATCGGTCTTTTTACGAGTCAAAAGTGTAATGAAATTTGCCGCGTAAAGATCCTTAAACTTGGAGGTCACATGAATACCTAAGTAGCTGAAACTATGCTCGACTATCTTACAAGGTAAAGTCTCCAACGGGTATCCATGGGCTGCTCCATTCAAGGGAAAAAGTTCACTTTTGCTCAAGTTTAGCTTATAACCAGATATATGACCAAAGGAATCCAGGATGGAGATTGCTGCTGGGATGGAGGCAGAGAAGTCAGAAATATAAAGAAGAAGGTCATCCGCATACAAGGATACCTTTTGCTCCAGACCACAAGAAAGAATACCTGAGATCTTTGAGTCGGTATGAAGGGCAATTGAAAGGGGCTCAATAGCCAAGATAAACAGAAGAGGGCTCAAAGGACAGCCCTGATGAGTAGAGCGGTGAAGAGAAAAAAAATGTGATTGATCATAATTAGATCTAATAGAGGCCAAGGGGGAGGAATATAAAATTTTCACCCATGAAATGAAATTATGCTGAAAACCAAATTTTTCTAAGGCAAAAAATAAATATTGCCATTCCACCCGATCAAACGCTTTTTCTGCATCTAAAGACAACACGGATTGTGGTACAGCGGAAAATGGGAAATGATGAATTGTGTTGAAGAGACGCCTCACATTAAAAAAGGAATGTCTGCCTTTTATAAAGCCTGTTTGCTCCGGGGAGATAATAGAAGGTAACACGTTTTCTAAGTGCTTAGCAAGCGTCTTGGAAAGTATTTTAAAATCAACGTTTAGCAAACTAATTGGCCGGTAGGACGAACAGTCCAATGGATCCTTTCCTTTTTTTAAAATTAAAGAAATGAAAGCCTGATTAAGTGAATGTGGCAATCTGAGAGTTGTAAATGATTCATTGAACATATCAAGCAAAATTGGGATCAGCTTATGTTGGAACTTTTTAAAAAATTGAACCAGAAATCCGCCTGGACCCGGGCATTTACCAGTCTGCATAGAGGTAACAGCATTACCGAGCTCTAAAGTAGTTATTGGTTTTTCCAGGTCGTTAACCATGTCAGGAGGCACCACTGGGGTTTTAAAGATGGAAAAAAAACTTTCAAAGTCTTGCATATTGCAATCTAAGTCTGATGTGTAAAGGGATTCATAGTAGCGTTTAAATTCATTGTTGATTTCTACAGGATCTATAGTAATTCCTGAAAATGTGCGAATTTGAGGGATTTGATGAGAGGAGGAGGACTGTCTCAGTTTGTGAGCTAGAAGTCTTCCGACCTTGTCACCGTGTTCATAATATGTACTCCCAGATTTAAGAAGCAACTCAACCGCACAATCTGCAGTAAGATTATCATACTCAGATTGTAAAGTTATGCGTTCCTTATACAAAGCTGGATTTGATGAGACCGCATAAAGATTATCTAATTGTAAGATGCGTCTAGACAGACAGACTTTATGTTCTCATTGCATGTATAAGAAATTATCCATCCATCCATCCATTATCTATACCCGCTATGTGGTGTGCAGGGTCACGGGGGTCTGCTGGAGCCTATCCCAGCTCACTTCGGGCGAAAGGCAGGGGTCCACCCTGGACAGGTCGCCAGTCCATCGCAGTAAAAGAGCTTATATAATATGCTATTTTGTGACAGCTCAGTAAAGGACAATAGTATATATTTTTTTACAGGATATTGTTCAAAGAGCAAATCTTCAAGTTGATGTATTGCCTCAGAAGTTGCTGATGATAAGCTAACATAGCAAGATGAGAGGAAAGATACTGGAAAAAAAAAAGACCAATATGTGTGCGTGTTTATATATATGTGTACACAAAAAAATACATTGAACAAAGGATGAATACGTGTTTAAGAAATCTCTCCCTCTACTGCAGTGGAGTATTTTATCTGATAAGACCATCAAGTGCCGTGAGTCTGACAGTTCCACTGTTTGGCGACTCACTTGACATGCTGATATTGATCATTTTGCCTGATTTAATCTCCCTGCTCTGTTTCCCTGTCCAGCTTCACTCAGCCTGGGACACTGGGAAACACTGACAGCTATATCAACTGTTAAATGCATATTGACAATAATAAGAGAACAAAACAAAGAAGTGGACAGACACAGTGAGGATGTAAGAAACATGCAGAAGCACATGGTCATCCGTGCTCAGGAACTCTCTTATGTGACTTGATTAAAATAACATTAGCTATAAATCAGCCAGTATGATATATGAGGAAAATCAGAGAAAGAAAAGGTAGTTTGAAAACAACCAGTTTGAGAGGTGACCTTGTCCGGTGAATATGCTTGTCTGTTAGTGATTTGAGCCAGGTGGTTCTTTCAGACCGTCAGGACAGACTGAGTCAGAGAAACTGTTCTGCTGCCGTTTTGTTGCTTTATTAGGAATCATTAATATTCCGCGTGTGTCACTAGACTCATCTAACTGTGTCCTCTCTGGGTTGGGCAAGTTTTGGCACGACATGCAGAAAGGTCACACACACATTCAGCCTGTTTGTCATACATATCAATGCAGAGCGTCCATACTGTCTGCAAACTCGAGTTCTGCATTTCTGTTTGTGTGTGTGTGTGTGTGTGTGTGTGTGTATGGTTAATGTTTTGGCTTGAGAGTTAAGTTAGCCTGTGAGAGGAAGATATATTTTATAGATTTCAGGCATATTGTAACTATTTATTTCCTATTTCTTAAAGGGGCAGTTTTTATAGGGTAACGTACAGCTTTGTTACACGTAATTATCTTTTTTGGCCTCTATCACTTATCATTAATTGCTTCTTATAGAATCTGTTTTGAGGCAGCTCTCTGAACACACACAGTTGAACTACATCCAAGAGAAAGCACAGGCTATAAAAGATATGAATGTGGATACTGTGATATCACCCAAATTTTAAAACCTCAATTTTGGAATTTGCCAGAATCTTGGTCTTTTTGGAGTCAGAAATGACTGAACCATACAAGAGGGAGAAGCAATATCACCTTGGTCAAAAAAAAGTGTGACGAAGATTTAATTGACTTAGTACTTAATGAAAGAAGTAAACACTTCTTGAATGGTCAGTTTATTGGAGTCAGAGACATTTTAGAGCCAGTTCCTAGAAGCCATCAGTGGTATTGCACTTTAAAGCACTTTCGGATTGACTTCATGTCTGGCACTCAGTGGCTAGCTCGATGTTTTCTATACGATTTTAAATGAAGTGGAGTCACAGAAAGGACGAGGGTCTGTGGTGCAGGCACTTTTTAAAATACTTCTTTAAATAACCTACTTACTGTAGCAGAATGGAGTATGAACAAATATTTTATCACTGATTAAATAAATGTGAGAAATCCCACAGACAGTATGGTAGAGAAATTTACGGTTATTGTATACCCTTCTGGCTATCGTTATATTTTAGGAACTAGCAAAAATAAACCCACGATGAACTCCTCCTTGAGGCTCTTCTGGCGCTGGTGTTTGCCTGGATTACTTTCACAATGTCACTTTCTGACGTTCATGACGTTTTTGAGAACAGTATTTAACTTTTACCACCTCTTTTTTTCCCTCTTCCTCCTTGGAGTTTTATCATTCTCATAATGTTTTTCTTCTTTATTTCTTGCTTGCAGCAATAGACTGAACATGAAATCCATCTTCCAAAAAAAAAAAAAAAAAATTTAACACCCCGGCTTAAACCATAACCTCAAAACAAACAAACAAACAAAAAACTAAAGCTGTTTCTATGATTCAAAGTCGTTGCTACCAAGTCATCAAAAATTTGGTTTCCCTAATATGAGCTGACTCAACATGAAAACATTTTTAAAAAATAAACTTTTTTGTCTTTTGTTGTATGACTTCACAGAATGCTCACTGTGGTTAAGACAGATTTGGATGAATTCAAATCTAATTTATCTGTGGTGTCAATGTTATGGTTGGTGCAAATCCACAGTCTCTTCAAAGATGCTTGTGTAGAGGAAGAATGTTTAAATTTAGTCTTTAAACACATGTATTGAAACAGCACAAGCAAAGTCTTCTTTTAACAATGCGTGATTAAGATTCACCCTTTTGTGGTCTCTTACTTGGTCACACTCTCATTTTTTTTCTTCTGTACTTTTTTTTGGGTCTCTTAGTTGCCACTAATGTCCTCTATAACTCTTATTGCTAGTTTTATCAATACTGATGTGTGATTATACTGTTATAAAGTGACGTGTGCTTCTGTCAAGAGACAGCCAGTACGGTCCAGAGTTGATTTTTGTTTGCTGATAGTGAGGACGGTAGACCACAAGAGCTGGACAACACTAATTCAATTCCATTCACAAAGCCCTTTATTTATATAGCATCTATAATGATGCAAGGTGTCTCTAGGTGCTTCTGAGAAACCCAGAGCATGACCCTCGAGCACATGGCAAAGCCAAACAGTACATATACCATATACCGTGTATAGTACTGCTTTAAGTAGTTCATATTTTGACATACACTTTTATGAAATATCAATATTTTGTGGATAAATTCACTTATTCTGATGTATTTTCAGTGAAACTCTGACTGATCTTTAAACATTACAGTTTGCGCCTAGCTCCACATGACTAATGAGCATGAGCAACACAGAACAAATGGTTTAATTATCATACTATCTAAATATGCACATCAAGGAGCTATTTTGGATTTTTGTGTTGTGGTTTAGTCTCAGTTGCAGAATCTTTGCATCCCTTTCAATGAGTAAGTCATAATTCTTTTTAGTGCCAAACGTACAGGTGATTTACAGGTTTTAACTATTTAATAAAAAGGGTTTACATGCTTAAAGACGAAAAAAAAGACACATGCATGCATGCACAAGGTTTGCTGTAGACAACGTAGACCATTATTTGGCTTCATGCTATGCAGGGTTGGGATACGTGGGCTGGTCCACATAATGCTACTATACCTGGCATCCGAAGATTCTCGCCAAGACGCTGGTGGAGCACATTCTGCACCATCTGGAGCCTGCACACTTGTGCCTCTCCAACCAAGGCCAAGAAGATGATTGCTATCAGCATGGTCGTGCCTTTATTAGATTATCCATGCATTGTTTACAATGTTATGGCTTTACCCGTGCTGGGCTTCAGCGAGTTGTATTCTTGGAGAAACCAGTGTGAGGGTGGAGTGATCAATACAACAGCAGCAGAAGGCATTTCTCGTATAACTACATAAATGTGTTACTGTGGGAGCAACTAACAAAGATATATCTGTGAGCCAACTTTTTATTTATTTATTTATCTATTTATTTATTTATTTATCTATTTATTTATCTATCAGAGTTTCGCAGGTTATGTACATTTGAATCTCTATTCCCTCATTTAACCAGGGAGTCCCACATGTGAAGTAAAAAAGACACATGTGTGGCCTCTTCCACTGACTGAGCAGGAATGAGGAGGTGACACGTAGAAAAAAAAAAAAAAAAGTTCCCCCCTTGGGACAGTTTTAATACAGCATCAGATTACCTACCATAAATGCTCCAGGTTCAGTAGTTGTTCATACTTTGAATTTAACACGCAGACTCCATGTAATTATTATTATAATTATTTTTTGACATTACAGAACTCAGTGTCTTAATAAAAAAAATATGCAGTAGAATAAGGTAAAAATGGGACTTAATATTGCTTTATTCCAGCAGTCTTCAAGTCAAAACCTTTTTTTTTTTCACCTAAAAAGCAGATTTTATAAAATGGTTTCAAACACAGCAGATGGGATTCTTACACTGTTACCTTTATAACTTTGAACTATTTTAAATGAGCATTTTTGTATGGTTAAACTTTATGATTTAATTGCATAAACATGTCATTTCAGTCAGGTTCAGACAATCAAAAAACATGATTTAATTAAAAAAGAAGTATATACACTCCTTAAAAATCAAAATTGGGCAGAACTCCAATTTGTAAATAAAGGTGTTACACAATAATTGAAATGTTTAAAAACTGATCACCAATGAAAGATTGAAAGGGGTTTACAAATTTACACCCTTCTTTCACTGAAATACTTGATATCATAAACATATTAAAGATTCTGGGGCGTCATCAGTGTAGAAAGAGCAGTGTTGCAAGCTGGACATCTGTGATCGATCCCTGAGACACATACATGTTTTTTTTTTGTTTTTTGTTTATTTATTTATTTTTTTTGGAAGGAATGGGTTCCTTCTGCTCTGGACCAAAGATGAAAAGGGCCAGACTATTATCAAGGAAAAGTCCAAAGCCAGCATGTGTGATAGATACTATGGAGTTGTATCGGTGTCATTGGAAAAGGTCATTTAAACTGATTAAATGGCAGCGCTGATGCACAAACATTCATTGAAATTTGAGAACAACTCACGTTGCCTTCAAGATGATGATGTTCAAGATGATGAATCATCCATGTATTTGTCAACAACACAAATGCATGGTTTAATAAAAAAAATACAAAACAACAATCTGCATATATTAAAAAAAAAAAAGAAAACAGCAAATGGCTGAAAGTTAGACAGCACAAAGCCAGAAGTGAAAAAATGAAAGAAAACAGCTTTCACAAGAACTTTAATCAAGGGGTAAATACAAAAAAATGAATTTTTGCAGCCGTGCAGTGCAAAGGATGTACTAAATTCACAAGACAAAACACAAAATATCCTAAGTTCATACCATCTGCAAAGAAATAAAATGTTTGTCCGTGTGAGAATCATTGTGATGATTTTAATTTGCAGTTTCCATACTGTCCCAACCTTTTTCTGATTTTGGGTCGTTAATAAAAACCTCCCAATTCTTCTCTGATGAGAGCAGTAAACCGGTTCTGAAGTTGCAGTGAAAAAGGAGCCATTTTGCCACCATTGTAGCTCATATTAGCACCATGCCAAGGGATGAAGACATGATCAGAGGAGGGAAATGCTCTGCCAAAGCCTTTCCCTTCCATGCCAGTGCATGGGGAGATGGGAAAGGTAGTGGGCAAAGCCAACTTTCCATTCCAGCTGGAGAACTGGTGAGAGGCTTTGTTTCTCTCTGCTCTGACAGTCAGCCCTTGTAGTAGCTAATCTGAATGACCAACCCACTTTTTCAAAAATAGCATTTGGCTTTCTTGCCAAACTCCTTAATGTCCTAAATGTTGTATTCTTACTGTGCCTCTCAAATTCAATTGTCTTAAAAGTCCAAAAATGCTCACTTGTATTTTCTCTTTCATCCAGAGCCTCTTCCTGACATTTAATCAAACAAATGATTGTGATTTTTTCCCCTAATTATGAGAGTGGTGTTTGATTCAAAATTCTTAATTAAACCATTTGTGGCATAGCTAAATGAAGACCTCACACAGAGACGTCTTTATCCCTGCCTTCTGTCTCAGGCCACGATGTGAAGCTCCTTCCCTCTTGTCAGTATCATGTGTAGTAACTCCCTTCATTTCTGCATTAAAAAGAACCACATCAGTATTCTGGTCACTCCGCTCACATCCCCGGTTCACAGAGCCTCACTTTTCCTGCTCTCTGTCAATGATGTCTCTGACCGTCCTGTGCTCTGAGATCACCCCCAAACTTTGCATGAATTTATGTCGACATCACCTCTTGCAAATATAAACCAACACCCTCTGTTGGTCATTTGGAGCAGCTCAAACACTCATAAGAAGCCTCTGAAAAAAATCAACTTGTTGCTCTGTGAGGACGTCTTCATTTTTTAAAATGTGTGTGTGTTTTTTTTAAACTCTATTGCACCTCATTGTTTATTATCTAAAGTGAGATGTTGAGTCTGGCTGCTAACTGCACTTTTATTTCACTTAAGAAAATTACAAAAATCAGAAATTCAGATTGAAAATCCCGCCTTTCTTATTTTCTCTCTTCTCAGGTCCAACTGGCTGAAGCCATGCTGTGGGCGTCGAGTGGCTCTGTGGCAAGTCTGTCTGCTCAGTGCTGGCTTCAACTGCATCCTGGTGGCCTGCGTTATCCTGGTGGTGCTTTTCCTGTCTTTGGAGCTGCTCATAGACACCAAACTATTACAATGTAAATGGTCTGCATTTTTTTTTTTTTTGCTCCCGTTTTTAACCTGTGCTTCTATAGAAGGAAAGGTTTGCTGAGCATGCATTTTGCTCTCCATTAATGCACTGTGACATTCATGAAACACCTGGGAGGCATACGGTGCAACTCACAGCAGCAGCAGCTCCACTGGAGCAGTGGGGAGTTAAACTCTTTAGTGTCCTTGAGCATTAAACTCAATCTTTATTAACTTCGCTGGCAATGTCCCGACACTGTGCCCTACCTGCTGACAGAATCACACAGAATTTACTTTCAGAAATGAAAAATGGATGCTGATTTTGTTTTTTAATCTCTTTCTTTCGTTGTACAACTATACTCTGTGTAGTTTTCACTGCTATGTTTCATGTTTAAAATACGTATTTTGTTATGGTCAACAAATGTAGAGTGGTTTTAGTGCATTGTATTTAGTACAAACTTCAGGCTGCTTAGATATTCTTAAACGAAAATAATAATCACTTACTCCCTCTCTCTGAATCAGAAGGCATGTCTAAGCAACAGACTGGTATATCAGACAGTATATCAGCAATTTAGAAATGGTTTCCTTAATGTTAATAGTTTTCCCCAGCAGACCAAATCAGACATCATAACTTTCACTATTTGCTATAACAACATGTAGCTGTACCTCACACCTGAGCAGTGATGGCGCAGCATCAGATTTAGTGCCATTAGTCTCTGCTACTGCTTCTTCTACTCACCTGCTCAAACACAGTATTTCCCTGCTCAACTCATTTGCTATACAATGGCAAGATGTAATATAGCAATAGTAATCCAGTCTTATTCATCTAGACTGGGAACAACTTCTAAGGAAAGAGAAGAGCAAATTCTACTAAGTTGTTTACAACTCGGCGTATAATAATGCTAATGTGTCTTATGCATCTGTGTCTTCATTGCTGCTGATGTTGGTAATAGATAACAGATGGTTAATCTTGGTCCGCTAATGCCAGCTCTTACTGCTGCCATCATGTCAGTCATCAGCAGTTGTAAAGGTTTGTTAAGTATGAAAAAATCTAAACACTATAGTTTTTTGACCACCAAACTCAAGATCCATTTATTTAATTTGGCCTGCGAGAGCATGCTGAGGACATTCTGAGGACATTCTGAGGACATTTCAGTGCGACCGCCCGTTTGATTTGGTTCTGACATCAAAAAGGGAAATAATTGAAGTGGAGAGCAGGTAGTTTATGTCAAAAGGTTATAATTTAGCGAAATGCATGCAAAAGATTTTACAACAAAAAGATTTTATGTCAAGAAAATTCAAAGATTTTAAGAAAAAAAGATGCAACAGTAAAAATTGGCTATTTTACAACAAAATGAGCTTTTTAACAAAAAAAGTCTTTTTTTTTTAGATTTGTGACTGTGATTATATAAGAAAAAAAAATGTGACTTTTGGACAAAAGCCTCAAATTTATGATAAAATCTCAATTTTGTGAAATCTACCTAATTTTATGACAAAAATGGACTTTTTCTTTCCTTCTTTCTTTAAATTTACGACCAGTCCAAAAACTATCGGGAAATCTGACAACATAGCTGGTTGAGAAAATAAGTATAATTCAATTTATATTTAATTTAATTATAACTGTCCCTTCTATGGTAACCATGGTGATGATGTGGCCCAGGATGAAATAGAGTTTGACACCCCTGGTTTAGACTGTCCACTACCATGTAAAACTCAGAACAGTGGCAAGTTTTTTCTTTGTTTAATTACTTCTCATCAGAGGGGGTCTTCACCTATAGGATTATGAAAGCAGCAATAAAGAAACCGAATGTCTCTTCCTCCACTGCCAGTGAGTGTTTAAATGTAGACAGTTACATTATTCAGGCATGCGTGTGACGCGCAATATTTATAGCTAAAGCCTATTTTAAAACCTGACCAGAAATGGTGTCAACACTAAATAGTGATATGCATGCACGTTCAGTGTTTGTGTGTCGGCTCGCCAGCCACAGAAGGCTGCTGCAGCAGGATGGTAAATAGTTCTGATGGAATGTGATGGAGTGGGGTGATAATGAACACCTTTAGTCACTTTAAATCTATTTCTTTCTCAAACTCAACACACTGCCAGTCTTGTAAGGCAAACAGCAGGGACTCTTATGGGAATGATTAAATAAAAATGGTCATGGATATATTGTAAAGAGGGAAGGGAGTTCAGGAAAAAACAAAACAAAACATGCAAATTTTTAGTTTCCTTAAATTTAAATCCCCATTACTTGGAAGTTATATTCAGCACTGTACTGCTTTGACACTAACAACTTTTTTTTTTTTTTTTTTCCTCTTTCTACAGTTTCAAACGCCTTTCAATTTGCCAGCATTATCCACTGGATCAGCCTTATCATCCTATCACTCTTTTTTTCAGAGGTAAGGCATGCACATTGCCAACTATAATATCTGCTAGATGTTTTTGGAAAAGTGAACATTATTATAACTAAGATGTTAATCCTTCAGTCCTTGAAGTCATGGATGTGACCAAAGAACAGTTTCCACTCTTCATGCCATGCCTTAACTGAAGCTGTCTTCATATTTTGTATGTCTGTGCACATTTCTCTCTCGTCATGGGAAAGTGAAGTGCAGCTCACTCAGGCTGAGAGCAGGTGACATTGTTAAATATTCAACTTTTTTTTTCTTTCTTATCTTCAATCAAGTTCAAATCACTTTCTCTGCATTTGGCTGATCCTAAGCAGACGGTATATCTCTATAAGCTTCAGCATTAATTCAGCTCCTTCTATCTTTTGTCACATCATCAATAAATCAATACGCACCAGTGACCTGGTGTCATTGGAGGCAGGCAGGGCCATGCCATCACACTGTCCACAGATGATGTTGGATGCAAGCAGTTCTAAGTCTTCTCTCACACATTCGTCTCTCAATTCTAAATGGAATGGGTTTATATTAACTCAGTCTGTCCAAAGAATGACTTTTCCAGCATTTATCTGGCTTTGAAAGATGTTTTTTCTTTAACAAAAAGGATTTACACTATGAATGGTTTGCATATTGTTGTAAAGCCTCTCTTGCACTTGTGACCTGGTTGAATTATAAAGAGACAACATATATTGCTTACAAGTGTCTAGACAATTTATTTTTTTTGTTGAGTCAATTTACTAATTATATTTGATCCCTGACAGAAAATGTTGCTTGATAGAATTGACTGTAAGAATTAAAACTGGGAAAATAATACCGTCAAATGTGGCTAATAGTTTGTATTTTTTGGCTTCTTTTAGTTAGTTCTTTGGATATGCAGCATCATTCTCGCATTGCTGTTGAACAGTACTTAGAAATAAAGTGGAAAAAAAAGAAAGCAGGAACAGGCCTTCTTTCAGAAAGGTTGTGGAAAACATGGTGACAATTCAGAAGACTGGTGGCTTTTGAAACTTGCCAGCATGCTCCCTTACTTTCCCATTTTTATAAATTTTCTTCATCTTCCTGTCTCCCTCAGACAGTCTTCAGAATTGTAGTACTTGGGATCTGGGACTACATAGAAAACAAAGTGGAGGTGAGTACTGGCTCCCCCAACAAATCTTGAGAGGTTTTCAATCCTTTTCAGATGTTTCTTTATTACTTTTATTCCATCTACATATTTCATCGTGATATGTCAGTATAAAATTTCTTCTGCATTTGATTTTTTAAAAGCCTCTTTCTGTCACAGGTTGATGAGACAAATCATTAACAAATCAAATAAAAGCTGGTGCTCATATCTGTTAGCACATGAGATGGCTGCATTGAAATGTACCAAAACATAAATACTATACTGTTTTTATTGAGATACTGAATATTACCATAAACGTTTTTAACTTAGCTTACTTAGTTTCCTTTGGACACAGACATGTTTTCCTGATTTGTGCTAAGCTAAGCTAATTGACTATTTGTAGCTGCATAACTGTACAAATCTTTTAACTTCAGTAAGCATTTAGGATAACTGTTTGCAAAAATACAAGAAAATGACAATCACAGATGGTTTGCGAGGTTATCTGATGAATCTTCTGGTTCACAGCAAAAAAAAAAAAAAAAAAAAAAAAATCCCTCCTTGCATTTGAAAATGTATGTCTGTGCCTCTGACACTCAGGTATTTGATGGCGCTGTAATTGTACTGTCTCTGGCCCCAATGGTGGCCTCCACGGTGGCCAATGGGCCCAGCAGTCCCTGGGATGCCATCAGCCTCATCATCACCTTACGCATCTGGAGGGTCAAGAGGATCATTGATGGTGAGAAGAGGAGAAAAAGAATTAAGAAACCCATGTAGGACTGGCTAATACTGACAAACAAACCACGGAAAGACCCAATATATGTTAAAGCAAAAGGTTCATGTACTTGGAGAAAGGTCAGGTGGCTTTGAGACATCTAAATAACCCTATTCTTTCCATGATTACACAAATTATTTGTTATTCAGAGTAATACATCTATTGATCCTCCCTCTGAGTAAATTGCTGCCCCTCTGCCCCTCTAACTGGTATTGATTGCAAGCATATAGTTAAGTAGATTCAAAGAAACCATGATGAATATGGCGGCTGTCCTCCGCTATGCTAATGCACACCGGTTCGATATATGTTCAGAGGTCACCCTCACAGCAGGTCTCTGACGGCATACAGGATCAGCCACATACAAAGCAAGAGCTCTGTGTTATTATGACCAGTGTTAGTGGAAAAGCAGAAGATTCACTTCGACTTATTCATCTATATATTAAATTATTATTTTTTGGATCTCCTTATTTCTACTAGTGATAGTCTATTTTGTGTTCTTTAACTAACACATGTTGGTTGATTTATGGTTGTCGAACTATAAGGGACGTATCATCAACATGACAACTAAATTCACAAACGTGTACAGTACACCAGTCCTCAGTATTGCTTTAGGTTGGAGAAACACACCCGGCACTCACTTTCTTTTGTGATTCTTCACATGCAGCTGCAGCATTGGTTTCCAGGGAATTAACTCCTGATTTGTGAGCTGCTCACCTCAATTTCATATTTACAAGCGACTGAGTTTTCTTGTTAGGGAGGAAGCAACAAACCTTGCAAATGAAAAACAAACAAAAAAAAAACACGAATATTAATATATGTGCAGCTGTGAGACTTACTGTAAGTGAGAGGCTGAGTTATTTAAAGAATAATATTAATGTACTAAGTGGTGACATTTGTGTCAGATTGAAGGGAATGGGATGTTTAATCGGGATTCATCTTGCAGTGAAGAGAAGGGTGGATTCATATGGAAACAATTGAAAAAAGAAAGAAAGAAAATATGAAAGAAGTAGAGGCACATGTAGCTAGCTAGCACATTGGTGAAATTAATGTTGTTTTAAATGATTTTACTTTTTTTTTGAGCAAGTAATATAACATTAGATCTTTTTTTCAATTCAATTCAGCTCAATTGATTTCATTTCACTTCAGTTCAGTTCAGTTCAATTCAATTCTACTTTATATATCAAGCTAGAAGGCTGTTCAGTTCATCCTATCAGAATATTAAAACCAATAACTTGACGTGTAATAAAATCCTATAAAAGAACACATGCACATGTAGTCATGTGAAAAAGAAAGCGTTCTCTCTTTCACGTTGAAGGGTGCATATGAGGACATGAAGACATCACCAGGTCTTAAAATTAGGGGAATACAAACTTCCAGTGAACAACAGCAGATGACATTATAGACAAAATCTGTAAAAAAAAAAAAAAAAAGCAGAAGCCATGTGTGAAAATGTAAGAACACCCTTTTGATTTCCATGCAAATTCATTAGATAAATAGCAGCCAGCTGGCACGAATCAGGTATATTTTTCCCAGTTTGGAACATTCCGGTGTGTGTTAATACAACGCAAAAGAAGAACAACATCAGCAACTAACGTAAAGCAGGGTTGCAGGGTAATTTATTAAAAAAACAAACAACAAAAAGTCTCACATTCTGAGACATTCAATCAGTTGCTTTCCTGTAGAGGTCTACTTTAGAGGCCTTACTTGACATGTTAAATATTTATCATATTTATATATTTACATTACATAAAAAAACAAAGAAAAACAAGAAGTATGTCTTTTTTGGAAGGGATGG
>JBAMYA010042154.1:0-14753 GCA_037176975.1 Arrhamphus sclerolepis
CACAAACCCAGCCTCTTAAAAGATGTGACTCGTTCATTATAGCTTCAGTTTGACCCTGAACCTTGTGGATGCCAGCTCCTTGTACTGGACAATAAAACCTCTTGACCGAGTTTGATATTTCCACAAAGAATTCTTCTATTTAAAGATTATTATTTTCTGACACAGTATCTATCTATAATGTCGCAGCATAATATCCCATGTATTTATATCATTTGTATACCTAGAAAAGACAATATAATTTTTTCCTTTATTCCTTTTTCCTTTATTTTCATAACTGCAAGTATTATCATTATTATTTTCTTCTACTTTTTTATGTTTCAAAATTTTTATTTACTAGGTTTCAGAGTCCACATGTATGATGTTAGGGTCAAACCATCAAATCAAACACTTCACTTCACTTTCCATTGGCTTTGTTGCTGTCGGGTGGAACTTTTTTCCAGTGAAAGAGGGGTATATCTGGGGAAAAATGGTGGAGAAGTAGGGGTAAGGATTCAGGGACTACAAGAAAGTTGAGAAAAAGTCTTAAATCTAAATGCAAATTAGAAAACCTCTGCCACATAATTGTACATTAGTTTGTACAAATGTGAGTACTCCCATACGATACACTGAGGAAGCCTCCAAGGGCTGGCTGGAGCATCCTGATAAGGACAGAGCATTGCAGATGTGTTGTGTAGTTGGTTTCTATGTGAGGAGTATTCTGCAGTTACTGGTTTTCTCTGGTGTTCGCCCCTATTTTACCTCTGTTATCTAAGGGGACCAAAGGATCTCCTTAGGGGCTGGTCTAAACTTCAACAAACACACAAGGAAAATAAACTACACTGTCGCAAAGGCTAAGTTACATATATAACTGGTTCTAAAATGTATTGGTTTTACCAACAGCAGACTATAATTTCACTCTGCATTTCAGTTAGCAGTAGAGAAAAGCCTGTTAACCAAAACATATATGACTGAGTCCACTTCAATAAATGACAGTCTGATTATACGTCATATCAGATTCAGTCATCTCCCTCTCTTTAATCTGCATGAATTTAGTAAAGATATCAAACCATCTTTTATTTCAGCAGACGAAGGCATGGGCATTTGAATGACATTTGTGTAAATGTGCATTCACACACTCACATTCAGCCACCAGCACAACCCCACCAGTTTTGTTTGTAGATCTACCTGTTGAGCCACAATCAAGCTGATAGATTCTGAACTAATGAGAAATCCTTGTTGTTTCTTTCCCTGTTCACGGTTCATTTCTGGTAAATGAGTCCTGTGGTAGTGTTTTTTAATCCAGGTCCTTAGAACCTATGGCCCTGCACATTTTAAATGCTTCACTGCACCAACAAACCTAATTCAAATTAAGTAAAGAAGGGGAAAGACGAGGGGTGAGTGGCACCACTCAGAGCATCATGTTGGTGTCCCCCTCCAGTAAGCAAGGCTAATGGGAGGGTGTGCACCAATATGTATGTCTGGCATAATTCACGTTAATGTGTCTTTTAATAACATGAAGGCTCAGAGGACAGCCTACCTTCACTTTCATCCTCATATTCATGTTTTCTTTTTCTTTTAATTATTCATGCAAAAAAAAAAAAAGAATGGAAAATGTGTGGTGGTTATTAAATATTGCATTTAATATGAAATGTTTTATTTATCTGTGTGTAGCATAACTCTTCCTGACTTGAAAGGTTTATTTTATTCCACATGAATTATGTAAAGTGGAGCTAAATAAATTAATTTGCTAGATTGTGATTTTGATGGAAAACTCTTTACATTTTATTGACTTGGCCATTCAGACAACTTGTTAATGCCAATTCCCTCTCTGGTAAATCAGGAGAGATCTGACCACTTAATTAAATGTTTGTTGGATAAAGTAATATTTTGGTTTTGTTATTTTACTTCATTTTGATCAATTACTGTTCTAATTGAATTACACATTATTACTTTAGGGAAAACAAAACAAACTCAGACTGAAAAACTGATAATGGCAAACCAACTGGCTTAAAGTTAGTAAGAAACAAAATCAGATTTGTTGAAAGGCAGCTGTCAGCACAGGAATTGGTTTGAATCCATCCATCATCCACCCATCTCCATACCTTCTTTTTCCCGTGTAAGGTTGCAGGCAGATGAAGCATGTATCATGCCATACCAAGACAAACAACTAACTCCTGGCAATTTATAAAGCTAACATGTAGGCAACCTAACATGTAGACTTAAATGTGGCATGTGGACAGCCAGCAAATATGGGTTAAACTGACTCTGAATCACAAGGTTTTCCTCTTCTGGGTCAGTTAGGATTACCAAAGTTATTTCTATCTGCTAGCATTAGTATGGGGGTGGCAGCATCAGGTTGTGGGGCTGTTCTCCTGCAGGAGGGACTGGTGCACTTCACAAAACAGATGCCAGCATGAGGAACGAACATTACTGAAGCAATGTCACAAGACATCAGCCAGAAAGTTAAAGCTTGGGTCCAAATGTGACCCTGAACATACCACCAAAATAGTAAAATAAAGTGAATGTTTCAGAGTGACCATCAGAAAATCCTGATCTCAATCCTAGAAAATTTGTGTCCAGAGCTTAAAAGGCGTATCTACAAACCTGAAATGGTTACACAAGTTCTGTCAGGAGGAAACCCAAAATATTTGACCCAAATCCTACAGTTTAAGGGCAATGCTACAGAACACTAAGGACATGTAATCATCTGAGAAAAGTGAAATAATTGTGTTACTCCTCCCAGACCAAAAAAAGGGCAAGTTTAGTCCGATTTAATGTCAGATAGTGAGAAAAAAAAGAAAAAAAAAGTTACATGTCTTGTTGTATGTAAACTTCTGATTTTAACTTTGTGTTTGAGCTTTGCATAATGTAAATAAAGTAATTCAGTCATAATAACATTTATTTTCTTCTAATACCATCATCCTTCCGCATGGTACTTCATTCTGCTACCAAATGTCCTACTACAACCATACCACTACATAACAGCTGATGTAGTGTCTGCCAAATGACATTAGTCATATTCTTTAACATCAACAGTTTGTGTTTCCCATCAATATAAACCTTTTTATGTAGAAATATTTGCTGATGTACTGCTGAGGCAGTAGAAAGGCCCCAAATAATGAGTATCAGGTCAATCCCTGGTTTTACAGCCATAAATTATTATTCACGTGGCCATAAATTGTTAACTACCGTGAAAGCATAAAGCTTTTTGAAGGTTTCACCTAATGACCATTGCTTTCCTGGTAATAAAAAGTCATACACATACACTAATCTATGGACAAAGGGCACCAAGATTTGCCTGCTCCTTTTTTTCCAAATAAATTTCATAGTTCTGAAGAAAACAACTTTATCAGGGGAGTTATGATCGAAAAAGCCTTCTAAACCTCTTCAGAGCTGCCATGGTGAAAGACAGCTAAGTCAAAGCAGAATTGTGGGGATGAGAAAAATACTAGCTCTGTCTGACGACAAGGATCTGCTTTAAAAAGAGCAACGGACACCTACGTGATGAGGAAAGGAGAAGATTGGAGAATCAAAACATATGTCAAATCAACTGCCATCTATGCAGGGCCTGTTCTGGGTCACCTTTAATGATGAAATATGTTCTGTCATCTCCCCAGTGTCACCAAAGAACTGCATCAAAGAGCATTGGTATACATGCCGAGCTTCTTGGTAATGACCCAGAAAGCAAGTTTGAAAGAAAAGGTTCAAACCAAAGAGGCCACTTGAAGTTATTACCGGTAAATATTTGATTCTTCCGGTCTTTAATGTAGTTCAGCTCCTAGCACTTCAGTCTTCAAGTGTCCTGTGTATTCTTTGAATATTCATTTGCAGTAAAATTCAACTCCTTGATGAATGACTTGTTAGAGGAGAACTTCAGTTTTGAGTTGATACATAAAAGAAGGAACAATAAAAATGAAATGAAATACAGCACAGCTTATTCTGTACACTAGTTGTCAAGGATGTATAACAATAATTATTTTAGTTTTTAGACATCAACAAGAATCTGTCTGTGTCCTTCCTTAGTGCATCCTTTAGAAATCCCTATTAGCATACCTTTGGATAGTAGAAAACTCCCTGTCAACTGATGAGAATAATATCAGCTCTTTATGAAATGTTCTTTAAAGAAGAAACAGGCAAATGTAAATGAATATTCTCACTGACCTCTTTAGAGCTACGTATAACAGTTCTGTATTTCACTAGTGTCTACTAGTTCAACATAACAAAACAGGTTGGAAAATTCAAAGCTATTCCACTGACAGCTAATTAGATCAACACCCACAGCATTACATCCTTCACAAAATGTGTGGCACAGAGGCAGAAGGGCTCTGTCTCTCTTCCAACTCTTCCATTTTTCACACCGAGGATCCCTCGGCTTTCGCAAACGTGATGAACATGGCTGCGGGTCTGTTAAGGACACTGCGGTGCCCTCCAGGTTGAAGCACCATGAGTAATCACCAAATTATAGATAGAATAGTGTAGTTCGTGTATAATAGTGTAGAAGTCTGATTGTGAAATAGTGATCATTCTTGCATGAGAAAATACACGACATGTAAAACATATAATATTGCTTCCAGCGCAAGCACACTCCACAAATTTAGAATCCAAATGAAGAGTATGGCAAGTGGATATTACGGTATTACAGTTTCTGACATCTTAAACTAAAGTCCCACAGAACGTGGAAACCACCATGGTCTGGTTTTGAAGCATATTTTTCTCTGTCCTTGGTGCGACCTAAAGTCCCACAGGCAGAGATTCAGGGAGGAGCGCTGGCGAGCGTGTCCTACTCAGCTGGAATTGGGAGAAATTATTGATTTAAATGATGTTTATCTCACTATGTCTTGGTCTTTCTATACAATTAAAAGGATGAGCACATGTAACCCCTCTTTGCCTGATAAGGCTTCTGGTAGTATGCTTCAGTTTCAGGATTTGGACCAGTATTCAGAAAATTCTCAGTGTCACTCATGAAGCCCAGAATGAGACCTCAACACTGAAGACACTCACACTGAACAGAACTTTCAGAAAGAAAAAAAAAAAAAAAATCATAATCAACAATAAGAACAAATATGAACACAAGATTATACTCTAAGAAGAGAAAATGTTTTTTCCCCCTTTTTGTTATAGCTCAGTTCTTTTTTTCTGTATTTCATTGAGGCCCTTTAATTTGTACATAGTTCACTGCAGGTAAGGAAGGTAAGTTCAGTTGTCCTTCTTTCATCAGTTCTGGCTCACCATCTGGTTCACTGGATCCATCTTTCGACATCAGTTGTGACCGAATCAAATCCCACAAAATAAAACCTGACCTATGAATTAGGCCACATTCACTTGGTTCAAAAAAATAAAATTATTACAGGCCATAAATTCTTAGTTATAGTCCTAATAAATAATATAAATATGACCTATATGAATTAAATAATCGTACAGAAAATGTATATATATTTCTTGTCTTTATTAACAGGTCTCAATTTACCAATGTAAAACAACTAAAATATTCTCAAAAATGATCTAAATCAGACTTTTTAAGTTTTCTCTCGTCTTTTACACACACACAAAACACACCCATGATACACACATACAATAGCATAGCATCTTGTCTGCATTAACCCACAATGTTACCCATTAGCTCAGTTGGTGGCTCAATTGTTAGCTCAAATTGAAACAATTTCACATTAGCTGTTACCTTAGCAACTAACCAACATTAGCAGTTAGCAGCGAACATTAGCTCCGCAGCTAGCAACACTTTTACTCAACACTTTTTTATCTTGAAAATACAATAAACGTGATGGTGAATTCTGACCGTTTCACTCTGTTTTAAACAACTTAATTTTTCCAGAGCGATTCTCACAAACGCAGCCAGTCGGAGTGGCATCTCCCCTTTCTCACTATTTGTGTGCAGCAAAAATGCGGCTGACTCGTGATGTCATGGCGCAATACTCCGTCTGATAGGGGAAATGTAGTCTACTCATCAAACGGCAGCTATCACTCACATAGACATAAATAAACTTTTGCTTCTTTTTTAAAATTTTCTTCTTATACAGCTTCTGAAGCCTAGGCTATACACCATCAAAAATGTGTTTTTCAACTTATAAACTGACCCTTTTCTCATACGTGGTTCTAATCTCCTTCAGCCTTCAATGTAACATTAACATAAGGTCGATGTACGAGTCTGCGACCGCTGGTAGTGTTTTATCTTGAAATTTTCACCTGATTATCTCTCCCAGCCTGACTTCCTGCCAGCTCAATCTAAATTAAAGGGGTTTAGCAGCAGCCAAATGCCAAAGCAGACGTGACGCCTCTGGACTGCTGCAGGGAAGTTCTGAAACTACTTTCACTGGGCCTCATTCATGAAATGTGAGAAAAGATTTGTGTGCAAACTGCGTGCTAAGGGAAATTTAGGTGTGTTGTCCTGAAGCCATGAAGCTACGAAGAAAATCTCCTCCTGTCTCTGACCATGTGCAGCACTTGTGTAAATGAGAGCATGTGAATCATGCGGCTGCACCTTTACACTGTTTGGTGGTCTCTGGGTGGGGTTTGTGTTAACTGATGAGCTTTGTTGTGAATGTGCTGCTCACATGTGATACTTTGCAGAGTTCATGAATGCAGGGCAGATTTTGAGCAAGAATGTGATTTATGTACAAATCTACTCATAAATTTACCAAGATGTTTTTAATGAGGCCCCCTGACTTAAATGGCTGGAGTCCACAGTGGCTGTTGCAGCCAGTTCAGCACTTCTCCACTGCTGTAGGACTTGAGTTTTAGATGGCAGCTGCCACTCTGACATGAATTACACAACTAAATTATTTGTAACTGTTTTTTCAGCAGATTTGGCCCTTAAAAAAATGAAAATAAGAAATCAAGTTTGAGACTATTGGAAGTCAATACAGAACCAGTGGTTAAGTGATTTTTTTTTTGTGGTTATTCTTTCCTTTCTCTTTTTCTTTATTTCCTTTCTTTCTTTTTTGTGTATACATTCCTTTCTTTTTTTCAACGTATGGACATCTCTCTGTCTGTCTATTTCTCCAATTGTCCTCCCTCATGTTTTTGGTTCTTCATGCATACTGCTTTTGCTTAATAAAGGACATTAGTTGTTCCAATTTCCAATATTTTGGATCCCAGTGAATGCACTGTTTCTAACATTATCCATTTGCCCAGCAGATACTGGCAATTATTATTTAGAATATCCTCCAATAATTCATGAAATTAATCAAACAAAAGAATAAATGTATATTCTTCTTCATGTTGGGTTCACATCTCAACTGTGAGCTGTGATCTAATCGTCTAATGAGCAGAATCCTGTGAAGCACTTTGTTCACTGCACCAGAGTCAGCATTGAGGATACCAAAATGATGAAGCATTGCACTTTGTGTTTTGCATCATTCCTTCTGCAAACATTCATGGGACAGTTTGCTTGCAGCAAGAATGGGTGCAGCACAAGGTAATCGTATCTTCATATTTCATCATATTTCAGTTTTCATTTGTTAGCAGAATGTGGTTTGGCAATGTGGTGTTAAAAATGCATGGCCATCTTAGGAAAAGAAGTAACATTGAAGTTGTTGTAAAATCTCAGTGCATGTTTCTTTGTTAATGCTCATATCACAAAAGTGTAAGATGACTTTCCCAAGGCAACTGATGCAACCCCACAGTATCACTCTAGACAGTCCATCTTTTGTCTATCTATCTTCTGCGATACACCTGTTTAGTTCAAATCCATTGAGTTCCCTTTGCATTATGGATGTGGAAATGCTCTTACTGTCATTATTAAACATAGTTTTGAGTTCTACTGTTATTCTGTTTCAATTTGATATCACCAAACATTTAAGTGACTGCTGATTACGACCACATTTCTTCCTGGAATATAATGCTTTTTAATAATGTGTTGTGACAGCTCTTAATCCAACTTTAGTAGTTTTTTTTTTAGCAGTGGTTTTTCAAAACGTTTAATGTGGATAAAAGTTATCTGGATTGGATCAAATCTTGAAAATTGCTGTTCAAAAGAAATAAAAGGGATTCCGTAATCCGATTAGATCACATAATCCAATCTTGGTATTTATCTGGATCAAACTTTCAGTTTGTGTTTTTCACAGCTTTTAGGTAGGAATGGGATACAGTTGATCAAAAAAAGCTGGATTATTCTGATCCCAGGAAAAGACAGGATTCAGTCTGGATTCAAGGCAAAAAAAATATAATAAAATGGTCAGCCTCTTTACAGAGATAAATGAGGTGAAGCAGACAGCAGTCTTCCCATTAAACCCATCAGTGCAGTTAAGTAAAAAAACAGTAATCAAAAAAGAATGAATAAAATAAACCCCAAAATAATTTTTAACTTTTTTTTATTTATTTATTTTTTTATTTAACTTTAATTTTTCACTAATAATTGCAGGGACACAGTTAAAAATAAAACAAACAATTAAAAACAATTGACCTATCGCAAGCCCCACCTCCAAAATGCAGACTGGCCAATCACAGCACAACACAGCACAGGGCTCCTACAGGAAGTCGGACAACTTCAGGGAAAAGCCCCGTTGACTTCAATCTAAACATAGCATACTTTCTTTATTTTGAGCTGATTTAGACATTTTTTTATAATTATGGTTAAACACAATGACTCACATTACCCTGAGATGTTGGAAGTTAAACATCTCAAATATCAACAAGCACAGCTTTGTCTCAAGGGAAAGTAAATATGTTTAACAACCATAGTATTATGTTATACTGACAGTAGATATTAGCTAGTGAACCCTAAGTGAAAAAAGAAAAAAAAAGCCCTAAAACCTACCAACCTGTCCCTACATTATATATGCCTACTGCTTTTGCTTCTTAATAATTATGTTCATAGACTCCTACCCAGCTTTACAGGAGCAGTGTTGCTCATTTATTTTGTACTCCTCTGTCTCAATCGCCAGGTGATGCGGTGGTTCAATCTTACTCTGTGATCTGGATGCTTTAGCTTCGATTTTTTATCATTATTTTGTGGCCGAGTGAGCAAGACATCTTGAATATATCCTTCAAATGCATACTGCAAGCCCTTCTGTCTGCTACTATATGAAATACCCGCATACTTCCTCCAAAAATCAGCCAATATTTCTCCTGGGAGATAATTAAACAACAAAAAGTAAATTCAACAAAACACGCCATATAAGAAAAACACAAAACACAAAGGAAAAAAAAGCAAAACACTATGACCCACATTATGACGCTTAGATTGTAATATTTTGTCCCATTTAGAACACTTTTTATCTGGATTTGGTAATCCTGGAAGTGTGGATCTGGACCAGAGTAAGGATTTTTAAGTGAAAGCTATATCAGGTACCCAACTTTAAATTACAATAAACAAAACAGCTTTGAGGCAAAGGGATTTAGTTTCATCCTCACGCCTTCCCTCTTTATTCTGTTTGGAATGGCTTAGTTTACAGCCAGTAATCCTCTTCCTGTCTCCAGGGCTATGGCGTGACCATTTCACCAGCTCTTGAGCTCACAGCACGGCACAATGAGCCCCTTACACTTGGGTGAGCAGCTGTTAGTCCCACTATGAAAGGTTTATGGAGTCATTATTAAGGTTTTCATATGTCTGTGCCACTTTTAATTACCTCAAAGCAAACAGTCATGTCCACTGTGGAGAAGAAGGGAGGAGGATGCATAAGATGTCCTTTAATTAATACTCGGAAGGGCCTTATCTTTCTTCCATGCTGATGGTGTGGAGAGCAGTGCATGACATCTGGACACTCTTGGAGGTTCACCTTTATGATTTTTTTTTTCTCCAATCTGATATGCATATCAAAATATATGCTGCTCTTTTAAAGGCCGACACTGCCATGACTGTTAGTTTTCAACCAAATGGGCGGAGGTGGTATCACCCATTATGACACTAAAGTACAAATTAGTGAATACAGGAATTTCCCCTCTTTTAATTGTCAGATTATGATCAGTTTATCATTTTTCCTATAATGCACAACATGGAAATTTTTTAGAATCCATTTGCATCCAATTAACAATGAAATCACCTCAGAGCTGAACAGAAACTCAACAAATGCATTCAAAGAAAAATATTGCAACATACCATAACAGGAACAGGCTACATCTCCCATAGTCATACTCATAGATGAAATGTCAGGTTTATGTTTAATAAATTCAATTTAGTGGATGTGAATAGTGTGTGTATGCAAAACTAAAGGACAAAATGCAAAGGAATCCTAAACTGTCCATCCATCCACTGTCTATACCCACTTCTTCCCAGTCAAGGTCACAGGGGTCTCCTGGAGCCCGTCTCAGCGCTCTTTAGGCAAAGGGCAGGTGTACATCCGGGATACAACTTATAATCACCAATTAGCCTAACAGACATGCTTTTCAACTGTGGTAAGATCATGTGCAAACTACACTCAGACTCCAGAAATGATTTGAACATTCAAGTTGTGAGGCAAAAATCCTAATTCTAAACTGCATGAGTTAAATGAAAAAAAAAAAAAAAAATTGAATCTAGTGAATTATGACTGGGTGCCCACATAGTTATGTCTTTTCAAAGCCTGCCCAGTTAAAAAAAAAATATTAAGCAGAAATGAGATCTCAGAAGATGTTAATGGGAAGCAATATAATCATCTTAAAACAAAATGATCTTCTCCTTCTACTGTGGGCCACACAAGCTGCAAGTTGAGAGCGTTTAAAACAAATGCAGAATATCCACAAGAAAGAAGCAGAAGATGTCTGTAAAAGGCAACCAAAGTGATAAAATCAGGGGATTTGCAAACCTTTCACATTACATATCTTACAGTGTAGTGAATAATGGTCTTGACCAGATCTCTTGAGCTGTCAGAGAGAAGACCAGCACAAAGCAACATGAACCACATGCATGTTGTAATTTCATTTAAGGTCAGTTCTGGGACTTTTCTGTATATTTGTTACATGCCATGCATCCAGCTCATCTTACACAGCAACAATAATATGATTTTTCAATTTACTAAATGGATGTTGTTGTTTTTTTTTTTCTTTTCCCTCCACCTCTGAGCTAATCAAGATGGAGCCAGGAATCTTCCCTTTTACTCACTCAAAGACTTTAACTTGCATGAACTAAATGATTATGGACTTACTCGCAGTTTTGTTTTTAAAATGTTTCGGGACGCTAATCAAGTGCATTGATAAACTGTATAGAAGGAAATTATGGAGTTAGAACAGTCTCAACAGGCACGAATGCACAGCATGATTCGTAAATGCACGACAAGATTCGCAAATGCGCAAGATGATTTGTAAATGCACAGGACACGATGCACACATGTATTTCTGATCCACACAAATATAACTCGATTTACAAACGGTTTCTGGTCTGTGGACTTCGCTGCATTTGCGAGTGAATTTTGAGACTCTCCTGCCTTGGCTCCAACTCACAAATGCATTTTTTTCTAACAGGAATGATCTTCAGCCAATCAAAAGAACGCATCCCACATGGGAACTGATTTACTCATGATCCAATCATATTAAACCATTCAAACACTGCTATCTTCAATCAAAAAAGTAATATTTCGATCAAAGAAAAAGACTGTTCAAATGCAAAATTTATATATATATATATATTGATTCTTTTCGATTGAGGTGAAAAAAGTTATGAAGTTTTTTTTTGTTTGTTTGTTTTGTTTTTACACAAACATCCCGCAGTGGGTGGAAGCTTTCCCATTGGTCAGACATGTTTGAGAATGAGGTCTTTCTGACAAGCAAGTCATGGCTGCCAGCGAGCTGAGGAGTAGTGATGGATCAGAGGAGCTCCAGAAACCTGGGCATTTTGCCTCCCTCTGACAGCGGCAACAGTGTTAGATTTCTTGTGCAGGTTGTCTTTTTCTTCTTCATATTTTATCGGTATGAGTCGCTGCTCTTCAGCTGTGAAGTACGGTGCTCTCTCTTATGATGCTCATGGCGTTCGTGATTGTGATTGATCCACTACTTTGGAACCTGCCCTTGAAACGTTAGCATTCATGAGTCCTATAAGATAACCCTGGGTTGAGTTACTGAGTTGATAGTGTCATGATAAGGACTACCCTGATTGGGGTTTGTTCGGGTAAACTGGATAGCTCTGAGGAACCCAGGAAAACTTAACTCTGCTTATTGATACAGGCCCCTGGTTTAGTTTAGAGTCAGTTAGCATGATCACAGAGACCAGGTTTTGTTCACAGAAGCAGCATTCAGTTTCTGAAACCAGATCAACCCTCTTTCTTGCAGTTCAGTAACCTCTCTTTCTGAAATGGACCCTAGGTCAATCCTAAAGATTCCCATCCCTATAAGTTACCTCAGTCTGCTTATTGTTTATTTATCCCAGAACATTTAGCCATAGATGTCATGGGATAGCAGGCTCATCTTCGGAAAAAACGTTATGCCACCTATTGTCCTGGCAGTGAATTAATTTGCAACACTCACCAAGCAATGGAGAAGTCTAAAAGGTTCCCGTCTCCTTCAATAGGACTACGTATAACGAGGCCTTTACACTCTGTCTTTCACTGTGTCACTTTGTTGTCCTCAAGTGTCAACCTGTTATGATCCAATGTTGGCAAGAAAATTCAGAATAGATGCATTTCAACCGTCAATTAACACTCACATTGGTCAGTCTCTCTTTTCTATGTGACTAAAATAATTGTATATGTTCAAACCTGCTGGAATAAACTATTTTTTTGCGGCTGCATCATGCCTGGTTAAATTTACATCATCAGCTGTAAGATAATTCACTGAAAACAAATGTTTGACTTAATGCAGATCATAAAAACGTTCATAAACGAGCATCAGATTGACATAAAATTCATTAGAACGATGTATTAGTAATTTAACATTACATATCACGTTTAGATTGTTGATATTATCTCAGTAATATCAAAGTCATGATAGTGTTTGTGACCAAAAGCATTTAACATAATATTTGAGTATCCCTGCCAGCATCAGCTTTATTGGCCTGCATCATATTTCCTTTAGGTGCGTTCACACCAGCCCTGCTGAAATGGCTGCTTGAAGTGGACCATGCTGGTTTGTAGAGGTGTGTCTCTGATGCAGACCAAAGAAGCACCTCGTCTGCATAAAAACCTAGGTCTCGCTTTGTGACGAATCAAATGCTGGAAACGAACTATGGTGCAGGGCATTATGGGTAAAAATAATCTGAACGCAAATGTCCGTATAGTGTAGCGTAAAAGTCAGGGGAAATGGCTCACAGTTAGATGTGGAGTGAGGATGAGGTTAAAGCTTTAATACCAGCTTAGTGCAAATACTTGCATAAAATAAAAAAATCCAACACAGCTAGAATTTGATGGCAAAGTGCAGCAATTTAAAAGAAAGATTCATAAACAGAATGACAGGAATCCACAATATAATTATTTGTCTAAAATTATAATCATCAGAGCCTCAACAGTGACACATGATGTCTTACCAGCAACAAATTATTATTAAAATGTGTTATTCAGTCAAACATCAGACAATGTATCAACTGGTATAATTAACTTCTGTGGTTGTACAACAGATGGTTTATGGGAGCAGGTGCAGATTTATTGACTTCTATACAGGTATAACACAAGTTCGGAGAGAGACTATGAGTTAAATTGCCGAAGATGGGCAGGGTGAATTACAGCAACATCAAAAAACTATAATTGAAGATTGGATGGAGATTACATGACTAGAAGACACCACAGCAATGCTGAAGCACATGGTTCTACAGTGAGTACTAACCAACAAATTCATCAGCAGGTTCCCTGAGCGTAGCCCCAGCAGCCCCAGGAAGGTCTTCATGGAAGTGCATGCCAGGATCTTCTGAGACAGCAGAAGACACTCAGGACAGTCACAGTTATCACATAGCAAACCAAATCCAGTCTTTAGGATGACAGATATCACTACAAAAATTATTCCTGTAACAAAGTCAACAATATTTCAAATATGTCACTGCACAACTTTTATCCCACTAATTTTTATCCATTCATTATGTATAGATGCTTATTCTTATTTCAGGGTCACATGAGCCCATCCCAGATGTATTTGGACAAAGGGCAGGAGTACATCCTGAACAGGTCACCAGTTCATTGCAGGATCACACACAGACAAAAAAAACCCACGCACACTCGCACACACCAAATAACATGACATGCCTGCAAGACCGCGAGAGTAAGCCAGAGAAAACCCAAGTGAGCATGGGGAGAACATACAAACTCCACACAGAAGGGCCTCTGCAAGGGCTTGAACCAGGATGAGGTAAAGGTGCCAACTATTAAACCACTGAGCTTATCATCTCAAACAGTCTTCCTGACTGAGAAAGTCAGACATTTCAAGGATATACACAATGAATGTCCGTTTATTCACATGTTCGTATAGTTGAGAGAAAAAGTATTTAGTCAACCATCAATTGTGCAACTTCTCCCACTTAAAAAGATGAGAGGCCTGTAATTTTCATCATAGTTATACCTCAACTATGAGAGACAAAATGAGAAAAAAAAAATCCAGAAAATCACATTGTCTGATTTGTAAAGAATTCATTTGCAAATTATGGTGGAAAATAAGTATTTTGTCAATAACAAAAGCTCATCTCAATACTTTGTTATATAGCCTTTGTTGGCAATGACAGAGGTCAAACGTTTTCTTAAGTCTTAAAGGTTTTCACACACTGTTGCTGATATCTTGGTCCATTCGTCCATGCAGATCTCCTCTAGAGCAGTGATGTTTTGGGGCTGTCGCTGGGCAACACAGAATTTAAACTCCCTCCAAAGATTTTCTATGGGGTTGAGATCTGGAGACTGGCTAGGCCCCTCCAGGACCTTGAAATGCTTCTT